>OVBA01001346.1:0-44437 GCA_900406435.1 Lepidium aucheri
TCGTTTATTTGCAGACTTCAAATGAAGTCTACAAAAGTAAATTTTTGTATTTAAAGATAAAAGTGCAGATTTCAGATGCAGTCTACTATCCAAACCCAGAATAATGGTCAATTGCAAAATTAACCTTTTGTTGACTTGTAGACTTCATTTGAAGTCTACTCTTTGTATATTTCGAAAATTAAAGAAAATTTGGTAAATCTTAGTTTATAATATGTTTACCTTATTTTAATGCCAAGATTGATGAAATTATCTTAAATATGTTCTTTAAACATCCACAAGCACCGAAATCTTTGAGATTTAAGAATTTATAAAATTCAAAAATAAAAATTAGAGATTTTTAAAGCTTGAAATGTAGAGAGAATGAAAGAAATTGAGGTAAGAAATGAGATGAAAATGAGGATGACGAAAATTAAGTGGAAAAGTGGGGTGGTTGATGTGCATTTAAAGCTTGAAGTTTGTTGATTATGGAGGTTGAGATCATTTAAGAAGATGGCAATTTCAAAATTATTAGAGATGTTATGTCTATATGGGTCTTTTTGTGTTTTTATAGAATTTTTTTATAAAAAAAACATAATGGCATTGCTTGTAAATACTATATCTTCTAAGTGTAAAGTAGACAAATTTTTGGAGAGAGAAAATCATGGGTTAGTTTTTTAATTGACCCAAGTACATGGGTCATTTTAAAAACTAACCCAAAAATAAATCTCTTTTGTAGGATATTTTTTTCCAAAACTGAATTAATAAGATTTGATTTATAGCCTAAAGCTAATTTCCTAAATTATGACATAATTTAGATTTTCATAATTTTATTTATATAACAGATTTTATTTATAAGATATATTACTATTTATGATATATATATATATATATATAAATTAAACGTTTACCTTATAGTTATATAGTTATTATTAAGAGAATTACATAATTCAGAAAAAGAAAGTTTACCACTATATATAAATTTTTTTTACAACAATTGTATCGAAAGGTCTAAAATATAGTCTACTATCTAGTCTTTAAAATTTTTTTCTTCTACTTTTAACAAGGATCAAATCCTAGATACCAAAAAAATTTGTAAAAAGAGTAATAATACTGACTCACCTGTTTTCATATGACAATTGTCTCATTTAATTGTTATCTTATTTTATTTTTTGGATAAAATATCTTATTTTATTTGTACAAAAAAAATATCATCATTCGTTTATAGAAACCACATACCATTGTTTCCAAGAACAATCTACCATATCCATTATTTTACACATACTAAATATTTTCGCGAGTTTCATTTGATATATATTTAAATAATATATCGAGGACAATCCACCATACAAAATATCCTTCTGCTAGAACCATCCACTTCATATCTTAAAATTTATCTTGCTAACCATTATTCTAATCCAGTACTAGTTCTTACCATATCTTTACTAAATGAAAAATATTAAATATTTTATACCTATTTTTCAATCACAAATAACCTTTTTTAGATAACTTGAAGGAATTGTAACGCAGTTCTCTAAGTATAATTATGAGCAATGTTGCTAGGTAGTAAGGCAGATAAAGAAGAATATCAGTTCTTTGCTCGGTAAAATGTGAAATTAATCTATTTTGTGACAAGATCACACTGTTTTTTTTTTGTCAAAAGAATATCAAATCTTTCACAATGTTATTATTTTGTGACAATAATCATGTAATTCTTTTGATAAAAGAAATAGTTTGATTCTAACTTTTGAATTCGCCGAATACAAATAGTTTCGTGGCAGAATAATAACTAGTTTTATGGTATCATTAAAGTTTGACCCCACTTGACAAGGTCAAATGGGTAAGTGCGCCTACGACGAAATAAGTTTCGAATTGTTTCCCTTTTAGGTGACTTCTGAAAAATCTACGTTTTGTTTTGTTTTTTTGGTAACTTAGAAGTTCTCAAATCTTATGGGAGGGGTTTAGACTATTCTATTAGGGGTGATGCAGCCTACGGATAGACTCTCACCTCTGGATATTCAAATAAGTCGAAAGCATAAACCTATATCTTTATAAAGGTAACAAGAAAAATGTGACTTAGTTTCATAAAGTAGGAAAATTGTTTTGACTAAGAATAAAATGTGGCTTGAGTAGTTTGGAAAATCTTAAGATACCAAAAAGAGAACACATTACTTCGATTTTTCTTGTTGTTGTCTTTGACCTGTCCTTACCAGTGTTGTGTATTCAATGCAGCAAAGATTTTCATGCAATCTCATGAACACAAAGAGGTATACATTTGTCAAAGTTGTTGAATTAGTCTCATGATTAATAGTGTAATGAGATGAAAAATTTGTATGTAAAATTTAATTTAAATTAAATAGTGTTGAATAAATCATGCAAACAATAGTTTAACTTTTTGATGTGAGAATAATATATAAATTATTATTATTATTTTTAAAATAATATTTTTATATTAGTAAATGACTATTTTTCTAAATATAAACGAATAATTTTTTTTTAACTATAATATGAATCACATAATATTTTTAAACAACAATTATACATAAAATACAAAACAAATGATCGTTTGTATCATTTGTTTGAAAACACTTTTTCAAACGATAATAGATAAATTCAAACAAAAATTTGAAACGGTCATGGGCGTCCCAAAATGTTAATCGTTTGTCGCTCCCTCTTGGTCCCTCCATTAACTCTTTGCTCAGTCAGGTCTGGAAGATTCCTTGTCCTCCTAAACTTTGGCATTTTATGTGGTAAGCCCTTTCTGGTCATGTCCCGGTGGGGCCGATATTAGCTCGTCATGGTATTCCTTGTGAGGGGGTATGTCCCCGGTGTGGAGATCCTTCGGAATCGATCAATCACGTCTTGTTCACTTGTCCTCCCGCTCTGCATTCCTGGGCCTTATCTCCAATTCCCTTTAGTAGGGTGCATTTCCCGGGGACTTCTGTCTTTGCAAACTTTTATTTTCTATTTTGGCATCTTCTCCGGGATATTGATGGGTTTGCTTTCCCTTGGATTATCTGGTTCATCTGGAAAGCACGTAATGCTAAGATTTTCTCGAACATTGATTGGGATTTTGGAGAGGTGGTTCGTCATGCTGTCGAGGAGGCTTTGTCTTGGAAGAACTCCCTCGTTGTGGCTTCGGTAGAGGCTCCTATGGGCCCTCTTGGGGGATCCACTTCTTCGCGGCTGCAGGAGATCCTCTCTTGGCCTCTAGAGGGGCATCCTGGATTCACGGGATTCTATTGTTTTGTTGATGCTTCCTGGAAGGATAGTGACCTGCATTCAGGCTTAGGATGGTTCTGCTTTTCCGATAGTCACGGGCATGCCAATTTTGGAGATCGTGGTATCTTTCGCAGTCTGTCCCCTCTTCATGCTGAGCTGGAGGCCCTTGTCTGGGCTATGCTCAGCCTCTCCTCATTAGGTTTTTTGGAGGTCGTTTTTGCTGTCGATTGCGCGGACATCTTGAAGATGGTGGAAGATCCGGGTGGGTGGCCAGCGTTCGCGGAGCTCCTTGAATATTTTTCCCGTCTCCGCTGCCTCTTTCGTTGTTTTGATCTCTCCCTTATTCCGCGAGCGCTTAACCACAAAGCTAATTTCTTTGTCCGTCGCGTTAGGGATCTTGCTCGTAATCATGCTTTTGTGGATCATGTTCCCCAACATTGATTGTCTTATTTGCTTTAATTGAGTCATGTTGGAAAAAAAAATTTGAAACGGTCAGATCATTTTAGACAAAGTACTAATTGAATTCAAAATAAATATATTATTTGCAAATGACCTTTTACGTAGAACCAATCAAACCCAATATAGAAAGTGTATCTAGTTATCTTGGTAGTCTCTTAAATCATAATTTATGATTGTTTTGACTCCACCTCTATATATATATATATATGCTTTTCAGCACATCTCTCTTCATCCCTTTCATCTTTCATTTTTTGTTGTAAGTATAACATGAAGCCACCTAAATGAAAAGAGACCAATAGTTGCAAACTCAATTCTAGTTCCATGCCAATGTATGGAACAATTTTGTTGTTAGGACAGAAACTGGCTCTCCATATTATGGAGTTATTGTCTTATCAAGCAAGGCCTTATTTTCTAGGAAACGACTAAGGTATGGAACAATCTTATCTTTTACAATTACAACTTATGTTAAAATTATTTGGGTTAACTAGAAGTTGTATATACATTTATCTTTGAATTAAGTAATATTAATTTACAGAAACTTGTACTCCCACTTATAAACTTGTTTTATGTACATGTGAATATATTTTTGAATTTATATAAATTTGATTATATTGTATTAATAAGTTATCAAGAATCTCTCTATCAAAGAGGAATAGTCGCCATTAGATCGAAAGTAATTAAGGATAAGCCATTTATAAATTGGAGAGGCTTTTTAATTGTATTGGACCTTTTCCAGGGCCTGGCCCAAATGGAATATCGAAAAGAAATATCATAAAACAAGTTTACCAAAATACAAATGTAAAGAGCTCCGTCTGAGAGGATGAAGTCATTCTCCTTGAACACTGATGTCTGCCGGATGATTCTTACCGGCTGCAAGACAATGCCTACTATCAACCAGAGACGGTTCTATTCATCCATGGTAAATCATTAGCGTATTCTGTTATTATACTCTCTGATCTTTATTCGGATTTATAAGATCTTATGAATAGTTAGGGTTCCAGAAAAAGACTCTTTTTGGGATTTTACTCTTTTAGTTTTGTTGCTTACAACTGAAAACTTGATGCGATCTATCAAAACATAATGTGGAAAGTTATGTCTTGTCATAATCTTTTCAAACTAAAGTTACTAAACTGGATTTTTTTTTTTTTTAAATCTGTTTCTTTAAAGTTAAGATGGACTCTGTCTTCCTCAGTTTATGTGTTTGCTGAGTAATTTTTGCGGGCAATAAGAAAACTACAGTAGATTTTGGTTCTTTGGTCTGTCCTTGATGTTATCTTGGTTTTAGTTGTCTGGAAAGTGTTTAACTTTGGAATCCATTTACTGTGATTCCAGTTTCTCTGCACATTTGAAATTTCGTTAGTTCCTTCCTTGCTTACAATGAAAATTTGTAGCCCAACGAGAATTGTGAACACTGAATGTGTGTGCATGATATATGGTTTCTTAAAATAAAAAAGAATGTGTGTGCACTATGATATATTTTGAACCTTTCTCGGCTAGTGCTGTATGCTCAGTTCCTCTGGAATTTGGCAACTATAAGTTTGGTGTGACTGTTTGGGTATATCACTATATAGTTTTAACTGATGTCACTATTTATGAAATTGCATTTCTTTTTCTTAGATGAGAAGGTGAGTGTTACATCTTAAAACATGACTGTATGCACACATAGGTAACATAGACCATTTATGACTTTATGAACATCTATAGGCTTAATTACTGCATCAATGTAGAATGGTTAATGTGTGAGAGTGGATTCATATGCTTGCTTTTATTACTGGGAGATAGTAGAATTTTCCATGGAGATTCATGTGGCATTTATAACCAGAAATTTTGAGCATTATGCTGCTTTATATAAAGATGTCAACAGTTTTTTTTTTCTTATACGAGTAGTGTGGTTCTGGCATGTTAACTTTCGCTTGATTTCGCTTATGACAGTCTTTGAGATTTCCATGTAGTATTTGTTGAAATTTGGAAATACCAAATCGAGAACTCATGATCTGATGCGCTTTTGCTATTTGTTGTGCACAGAACTGCGCTATGGCTTTGGTGCAGCAAAGGTTTTTATGTGGCACACTTATACCGGTGAACCACAATAGAAAACTTGACCAAGAACAAATTGCATCTTCGTTCTCAAATCCACAAAGAAAAATGGTGTGGGAGATGTAGGATGAAAAGAGTAAAGGTAAGAGCACATCTGTATTTTGATGTAGAAGTATCGTGAGCTGTGAGCAAATAACTATCATACAAGGAATTAGGGAACACTGATTTTTTCATTAATTCATTGGCCTTATTCTCACCCTGACTAGTTATACAATCACACATTAGATATAAAATTGGCTAACAGAGAGCTGTTACCATAGTGAGTATCAGTTATTTAGTTTTTCATGTGAGGATGGTTTGGGGAATATGACATCTTTGAATTGATGAAGTAATAAACTACAACATATTTGCTCCACTAAAATTAGATAGAAGTTATTGAAGCATTGTGCTAAGATATATGCGTGATCAGTTATCGATATATCATTCAAAGCAAAGCGTATTCGTTTACATTTACAGGAAGCATTATTTATCATCTTAGGAACTGGATTGTGATGTGACGTCGTTTCATCTTCTAAAATACTATTGGTTATCATGTTTTCTCTACGTGGCGCGTCGCTTCCACGGAAAACATCCGCGACTTGTTATTCATATACAAGCCTAAAGAGGTAAAAATATGCCAAATTGTAAAATTAGTTGTACAATTCACTCTTTTTATCTTTATTAGTTCTCAAAATAGGTAGTGAATCTAGTGTAATTGGTATTCTCTTTAATCATAATTAATACTTGTTGTGACTCCACCTTGATATATTGACATGCTAATCACCACAGCTCTCTTCATCCTCTTAATCGTAAAACTACAGCTCTCTTCACCGTCTTTATCATTTCCGATTTTTCATCATCTGTTGTGAAGTATAACATGGTGAGACCAGTGATTGCAACCTCGACCAGAATTCCATATCCATCTATGGAAGAATCTTCAGTGAGGTTTACACCTGGTGCACCTTGTGTGCATAGCATGAGACCATTTACTCATGAAGCAAGGCTGCCGTGTCCTGCACAGCGCGAAGTAAATTCATTCATTCCTTTTTTCCTCTGTCTTTAACTGAAGTGTGTTTATTTATTGTGTCCGTTAACCTTTTGTTATGATGATGTGGACTGAAATTGTGACGAGTTTTTGATTTACAGAAGGAGCTATTGAACCAAGATCTGGAAAGGTTTTGGGCTCACCAAAGATATGAGATACAAAATTCCACAGGTGACTGATTTCAGAGATGTTAAAAACAGGATAAAACAAAGAGAAGCTAAATACAACTTTATTTTTTCAAATATTTTCTTCCCGCTTACCCTTACTTATCTCTTTGACTTGTTTTGGTGGATCATAGGGTTTCATCGTAAGGATCACTTACCTCTGTCCAGGATCAAACGAGTTATGAAATCTGATCCTCAAGTCAAGGTTTGGAAAATCTCGAAAATTGTTTCTTGCAATATGCTTGGGTTTTTGTTGACTGGGGCTGGAGTTGCTGAACTTTTCACTCTGCTATAATTGTTGTTTCATTGGGTCTAGAAACTGGTATTGTTATTTATTTTACTGTTCAAAACTTGGGGTGATAGATAAGAATATGTGAGTGATAACATCAACTACGCGATGAAAATAATCAATTTTTGTAAGTATTTTATGTTGATTGAGATAAATGTCAAGTTTCAGATGGTCAGCTCGGAGACTCCTGTTCTTCTCGCTAAGGCATGCGAGATATTCATCCAGGAGATAACCCTCCGTGCCTGGAGGCAAACTCTATCTTGCTCACGCCACACCATCCAGAGTGGTGATGTTTATGAGGCCTTAAAAACTTCAAAAGTTTATGAAGAACTTTTTGGCCTCGTTTCTTCTCAACCACCCCCTGTCAGGCATAAGGTTATATTTCTTCTCCTTAGCAACTCACCTAGTGTATTTGCAAAAGTTGAGCTAAAATTGTGTTCAGGATTTGCTTGACATGTGCTATTCATGCTAAGATGATAATATATTTATTTAGAATGAGCCCAAACATGTCGTTCATCAGCCAATGGTTCCTCCAGCTAATGTGAATGAACCGGAGAAAGCTGTTTATGTGAATGTACCAGAGAAAGCTCCGATTGATATAGACATGATTCAGGAGGTATTTTTGTTTATGTTTTGATTGGTAGTACTTGAGAACAAACAATCTGGTGCAATACTAAGTTAGAGATCTTGTTTGTTTACTGAATTTGCAGCGAAACCTCTTCAACCTAACGGTTGATGATTTTATCATCATTGATGATTTTGAACTCGCTCCTCATATCAAGGTAGTTTTCTTTGAACTTCTATCTGCACAACAACCATAGTATCATTGAAATTTTGTTACGGTACTATAGTTTGGTTCATTGGATGTTTTGAATTACTTTTATTAGATCTGAGATTTCTTGATGATAGCGCTACAGAGCTAATAATCATTGTTTTGTTTAACATTTAATGTCTCTGTTATGGATTTGATTGTGCAGTGAGCATTTTGTCCTGGTAAAAGCTGGTCCGGAAGAGAAACTGAGAGAACTCTATAGAAAATTTGTCTTTTTACCGTTGGTCAAAAAGAAAAAACTATATTTCACCTTGAATTTTTTAATAGTATGTTGGTTTGTTAAATATTGAATTGAAGTCTTCAGATTTGTGCATAAAAAGTAATAATTATAATCTTCGTTATAATTGATTTACTACAATACCTAAATAATTCAAGCTAACTAAGAGACTTCTTTTATGTGTGATGGTTACATACACCGATGACCAGTTAATGGTTCAAGATTTTTGGAGTTTGACTCAATCCCAATGTATATAGAGGTTAAGTAGAGGATTTAGGAATGAGTTTGGACTATAGATTATATTTTATTGATCTTATTAGAAAAACAAAAATATGTAATTTAAGCATTTAATGACTTTGCCATGTGGCAAATGATTCTCAAAAAAGAAAAGAGAGAAGAAAATCTGCAATAGTTAATTCTTATTCAAACCTCAAGAACTTTATAGGTAATGAATCCATATTTGTTGAATTAGCATTACAAATAAAAATAAATTTCCCTTTTTTAGGATTCTCAATAGAGGTAAAGAATCAAATTATTTTGATATCATCTTAAATGATAATTAATGACTGTTTTGACTTTACCTCTATACATAAACATGTTTTGCACCCTTGTTCTCTTCATCCTCTTTATCATCTTATGTTTTTATTTTTATTTTGTTCTAAAGTATATATAGCCTTAAGCGAGCGTTAAAACTTTTTCTTATAATTCATTTTGAAAATGAAGAGGACAATAGTTTTATATTTCTTTTGAAGATGAAGATACCAATAGTTGCAAACTCAACCTCAATTCCAAGCCAATATATCAAATAACCTTTGAATAAGGACGAAAAGTTCGTGTTGTTAGAATAACATGAAGCCATTCGATGATGAAGCATTGCCACATGCAGAAAATTCTAAAAGGTTTTAGAGAATGAGTTTCGAACTATGAATCGAGCTTTTTCAATCTAATTGTTAATAAAGAAAAATGAAGCAATGCTGGATTGTACTGCACAGCTAGAAGTAAATTCATTCAGTCCATTTTCTTCATTGGAGTCCAAGATTTGGAAAAGTTTTGGGCTCATCAAAGATTTGATAATACAAAATTCCACAGGTGACTTATATTTATGTCAAATATTTTATTCCCATTTACCTAAATATGAAAGCATTTTGTTGTATGTAATTCTAACATTTGATGTTTTTGCAATGGATTTTACTCGTGGCTCTGATTGTGCAGTGAACATCGAACAGTTCAAAGAGAAGAATGTGTGATGATAAAAAATATATACTTTTACTAAGAAGATGAATAAGAGCTTATTATTATTGGTTTGTGGCTTCGTGCATTGTCGTTGAGCTGTTAAAATCTGATATCGAAGAGAAACTACGTTCACAGAGGAGAAAAAGACGAAATCTGAAGAATACTCACCCACAGAATCCTATGCTTTATATAGTTTACTATATCCTGAATTATGTTATGTCATTTTGGTGTTTCAATTATGCTATTTTGGTGTCATCCCGAATCATCATTTTGGTGTTTCAATAGATTTGTAGAGATTGATATTGTATTATTACCGTTGGTCAATGAAGAGTATGGATTTTTCTAAGCAAAAAAAGAAAAAGAAAAAGCCCACTCGCCATTAGGCACATCACATTCTGACTACTTCATTACATTCATCCAATCATTGTTGCAACTACTATATATTAACCCTTTTAACTATATATCCGTATCTGCTGAATATCCGAATTCGTATCCAAAATTTTGTCCGAAAAATGGATTTCTGGCCAAAACGGATACAGATAGTAAAATTGAAGATTTGTGATGTCACAAAGTTTTAACCCTATGAATCTATTGCAAGTGCACAACAATGTAGTAGTAGTACTTAGGGATCGAATCTATGAAGAACTAAGTTTGCATTTTTGACTATTCAATTCTAATTCAAGCTATACCAAAAAGTAATTGAAGTAAAAGACTAACAACTTAACGATCTGCAAATATAATTTAAAGCATCAGGCATCGCGTATTCATCAGGAAATAAGAATCAAATCAGGGAAAATATTCAGGAACTCTTAAACGCGATTCTCGACTTGAACATAAGAATCTAACAAACCCACTTTCGTGGTATCTATTACTCTATCTAGCAACCTAGAGAACCTAATTGTCGCTGGTTCCAGATTGCAGATAGGCCTTAACAAATTGGTTCAACTATCTACAATTAATCATAACAATCAACCATCGTTTGTTAAGTTCAATTGCTCATCTAATACTAGTTTAGGAGTTTAGCAAGCTTTTGGAAAGTAAACAACCTAAGATCATAGATTAGGTGATCAAACTAATTTAAGCATTACACATAAATATAGATGGAGAATTCCTAGTTATCAAATCCTATTTAATCCCCAATCATCTATTCCTAAATCCCTAGAAACCCTAAATATGACAATGAAACTACTCATATGTGACTAAGGTATAAACGAAAGACATGATGATGAAGAACATGAAATTGCAATTGAATTAATAAAAGAGTTATAAAATCTTCTCAAAATTATGGAGGAAATCTTCTCCCTGCTTACAAAGACCTCTCACAGTCGTAATAGAACTCTATGTCTGTTTCTAAAAAACAAAAATAAGCTTTTATAGGTCCTAAAACTTGCATATACAAAATATGAAAAATTAGGTTTTATTATTCGCAGCTTTGAGCATTGATCGATTATGGGTTGATCGATCGATCAATATTGAACACTCGATCTCCCAAAGGTCTTGATCGATCTCAAGGTCAGCGCACAATCCGTGGAACAGCTTTGATCGATTGATCGTGAGATGTGAAGTCAATCAACAGGTCAAGTGCATCTCTCACTGAGGAAAGTGATCGATCAATTGTGAGATGTGAGGTCAAAAAACAGGTCGAGCGTAGCTCTCACTGAGGAAAGTGATCGATCGATTGTGAGGTTGATCGCTTGATCAACATTCTTCTGCTGAAATTCTAGAAACTACTCTAATTCGTCTCGAACCATGCTTTGCGGGTACAATCCGAATTAAACCTGTTTTTCACATGGAAAGACTCTAAAATACAGACAAACATTTGTGAAAACATACCAATTAATGAGCTTAAAACTGATAAAAATAAGGTATATTAATTTCTCCAAACTTAGCTTCTTGCTTGTCCTCAAGCAAAGAAAGAAAATACTAACAGGAAGATTCCACTCAAAAAAACTCATTCGTTATTAGAGCATTGCATATTAATCTCATAGTAAACCACACGATACTTACCTGACAAAATCGAGACCGCCTTGTACTTCTCCATGACTTAGCAACTGTCCAGTTAAACTCCACGATCCAAATAAGTAATCTGAATTTACCATACCAGTTTCTTAAAGTTTCTAAGTGTGGTCTCACCAAGGGAGTATCAATCAAAAGACACATGGATTACTCTCACCTTGAGACTACCTTATCTATGGTTCCTTTCCTCCCTTTTCATCTACATTGCAGTCGATTTTTCCCTACTTACCTAGGGTATCATTTTATTATTTTTATCAACTGCTCAACCGAATTCTTCCCTACTTACCTAGGGTATCATTTTATTTTCTTTACTCAGTTGTCCAACCAATTTTTTCCTACTCACCTAAGGTATTTTATTTTATTTGTATTGGTTGGTTCTTTAGCAACTCAAAGAATGAAAGCAAGAGTAGCGTCATTGGAATTTTAATCCTCAGCCTACTAACAGTGCATCCAACTTTGTTTTTATAGTTACTTCAGAATTAGCATGTTCAGAACAAGAACTTAGGGAAGACTAGAGAGAGGGGAACCAGAGAGTTGTGATTGGACAGATAGGATCGGATGAGTGGTCGACGTGGATCACATGTGGGATCAGAGACTTGCGGTCAAACGCACGAGATTAGACAAACCGTTGACATAGATCGTGTTCTAGGAAGGTAAGGTTGGACACGCGGGTCGAGCAAACAGTCGATGCAGATCGCATTCCAGGAAGGTGAGGTCGGACACGCATGTCGAGCAAACGGTCGATGCAGATCATGTTCCAGGTGGGTGAGGTCGGACACACGGGTCGATTGATCCCCTCCTGGATCGATAAATCTCCATAATACTAAAAGTTGTGCACGACCCTTGGGTCGACCGGTAATTTCTGGATCTATCGATCCAACCATTAGGAAGACTTTTGCGCTTGATCTGTGGAATGAGCAGCAAGATCAGAATCAATCATTATACTGTGGATTGATCAATCTGCATTTTGATCGACTGATTAACGGGCTTGCCCGAGAAAAATTCAGATTTTCCTTATTCACTTATATTTAACTTATTTTGTACCAAGACACGTTTTTATCTTATTTAATTAGGTTTTTCACATTTTTTTAGGGAGAACATATCATACTTTTGCGAGTAGACTTTTGCTATTATCTTTGTAGATTAAATTAAATTATGTTTTCAATGATGTCATCTGTGTTGTTTTCTTTGATTATGTCTGAGTAGTTTCATAATTGATATGTCTACATTTTAGCATATATTAAAAGTATATTTTAGTATGCTTTGCATCCATATCATAGCATTTTCATCATTTTAGAGTCTTTTAAGATTTATTTTCCATACATTGCATTAGAATTGCATACATGTTGTATTTGGAGCAATTTCTAGGTGTTTTGGAGCGTTTTGGAGCAATCTGGATGCATACCAAGCAAGGAGGAAACAAAGGAGTGAATTGGAACACAAGGAGTGATCAAAATATGCGGCTAAGGAGGAAAAATGACCAACTCAAAGTCAAAGCTCGAAACTAGAAGTCAAGTTGTAGACTCACGGATAAGCTAGAACACAACTCGAAGCTAGGACTTGACTAGATAGCTGCGAGTATTTGAAGCTATGAAGGCCGAACATACTAAGTATCCGGCTTGCGACCCTGACTTGAGAATACACTTGTGAGTCCTTCGAAGAAGCTGACAAAGAGCACGACTCCACCCCAAGACTCAAAGTTCCCACTTCGAGTTCTCTATCCCTCTTTTCAGTTTGTTGACCTTTAGTCCATGTTGACTTTTTTAGGTCAAGTGTAAGTGGACTATAAATACCACTCTTAGCCTATAAACTTATCATCATGTTTTATTTCTCTTGTTGGCTGATTTCCAAAATAGTTTTTCTCTCTTCTTCTTAAGTTTTTGCTACTGTTATGCTAGATCTTTGACGTTCCATGTATTATCAGATTTCCACATATTGTTTTCATTTATCATTTCCTTTTTACTTTTTAATTATGGCAATGCATTCTATTTTCTTGGTTTATGCTATTCACCATGCTTAGTGAGTAGTTCCCTTAGGGTTAGTGAGGAGATAGGTTAGATTCAAGACAGATCTAAGTTTCTTCTTTCTTGTTCGAGTAATTTCTGCTTAGATCTCTCTATTTCTAGGTGTGCTTAATACTTATTTCAATTTGATCACTTGAGATTTGACCTTTGCATTCTTCACATACTATGTGTTTGCTAAAATGCTTGAATGAACCTAGATATTGGATAAGCTCCTCTAACCCATAAGTCTGGTTGTTTAGAGTGGTTATTGGCTAGAATAAGTTGTTTCTTAATGCCAAACCATATGTGAATCATTAATGAGAGTTAGGTCTGATTTGCATTTGGGTTGTGTTCAATACTCATGAGAATGATGTTGATTGCTTGATTGCTTAAACTTATTGCCTAGAGATCATCATGTTTAGGTTGTAGACAAGAGTTTAGAATGTGTCTTGTTTTGATAAACCTACTCTCCTCACAGACCCATTTCATATCTATTCTTAAATCGTATTACATACTCTATTTTTAGTCTATTGCTCTGTTTTAATATTTCTCTGTTTTATAGTGATTGTGACAGCTTCTTTAATTTTGATTTGGTTTGGATTAGGATTGATCCTATGAGTTCTAAGTGATAGCAATAACACATTTATGGTTAGATAACCTTCTATGATGCATTGATTTGTCCTAGTATAGTAGGGTTTGATAGCATTGAATAAAAATCATACTATCAATAATCATGTTTAAGGTTTTCTAGGATTTAAATAATCAATGAATTAGGAACAAATATGGCTTAAGTGTTCTCTGTTTATTACTGAGTTTAATGCTTAGGCTAGCCCGATCACCTACCTTATGAGTATAGGATATTTAACTCACCAAAAGTGCTTGTTAGATGTGTGAAATAGCTTAGATGAGCAATTAGCCTTTAACCAACAAAAGCGGATGTTAATGCTAATTGTAGACCTATTAGATCAATTTGATAATACGTATTCGGATCTCTAGTACCAAACAATAGTTTAGGATTTTATATTGCTATATATAGTAGTCGACGCCATGACAATGAGTGATATATTTTTATGTCTAAATCGAGAGTTGGTTAAATACGTATCCTGAATGATTTTTTGATTTGATTCCTTATTTTCTTATAAATTCCTGATGGTTTTATTATTGATTTTTATAACCGTTATTCGCTTTAAGTTATTAGTTACAATCACTTCTCACTTGAATTGTCTTAGTTTGAATTAGATTTGATTAATCGATATTACAATTCTTAGTCTTTGTGGATTCAATTTCTAAATACTATTCTAATTTGTTGTGCACTTGTATTGATCTTTTAGAGTTAGAACTTTGTGATATCATTTGTATTGTGGATTATCACTTTAGTAGATTTTGATTTTTCTGCTTGGCTGTTAAACCTTTTGGTTCTTAAAGTTGTTATGATTACACAAGAGTAATTGTTTTATGACACAAGATTGTTGCTCATATGAAACATGAAAGCCTAGAGCCCGTATTATTTAATTGCTACACAAGATTATTACACGTACTATTTTTTATTATACAAGAATGTTGCTGCTCCTATGCTTAGGATGTTTGGAATCTCATTCCGCTTAAAGACCCAATTGAAAGCACAAAAGCTTCAAGCTTCACATATTTTCTATAGTAAAGTAAAATGTATATATACCTTCCACCATCGGGTATAACCTCACTCTCCATTTTCCCGTAGGTATGTTAATCCATTATTAATCTATATAAGGAATTTCGACCAAGAAAAGAACAAAGATTGTTGGAAAAAAAAACCTTCACCCTTACAAAACTTTTGATGTGAGGATAAGATTTTGAGATGGAGAATGACTTTAAAATATAGTTAAAGATATATAAATGTAAATTGATTTATCATTTTGGAGCTATTAACTTTAAAATATTAGTTTTAATTTAATATTCTAAATTGCAAAGAAGATTACATATATAATATCACTTATTCCAAGGAAAACATACCTCTTTACCAGTTTCTCTACAAGGACCATTTTTTCTAATTTTCCAAACACATGGCTGATCTAAATTTAAACAAGTAGCAACGTCTCTGTGAGCAACAAGAATATCAAACCATTTGGATTGATCTTCCCATTCAAAATGGCAAAAAAACAATGTTCTATTAAAGAAATCAATAGCAGCTTGAAATCCCCATTGTTTTCCATAAGCCATAGTCTGAGGTCCAAGATCTATTGTCTTTGACTTGCAGTGCACATTCAGATTGATGTTTGGACCTATATCGTTGATCATGATCACTTGTAAATGTATGGACGCTTTGCAAAACACAACACCATGTAGAAGGAATAATATAAAAACATATGTGATTTTTTCTGATAAAGATGATGATGAATTCATTGTTTTTGTTTTGGTTTTCTATTGTAAACTTCTTTTTGTTACTCTTCTACTTATAGTCAAACCAAACTCACATCTAATTTATAATGTTGACTTAAAAACATTTTCAGATTTAAAGAGACTAAATATAAATTCATTAAATATCTTCACTAATTTAGTATTTCAATGAAATCAAATGTCATAATTAAAAAAATGAAAACATACCTTTATTTCTTTTAAAATTATATATATAGTTAAATCTTGTTCTCTTCTCATGATACTACATAATCACCAATATTTAAATAACCTCTTAATTTTACACAAGAATTCAAGACCAAAAAATAAATATATTAGATACCGTCATTAATTAGTATTTTAATGAAATCAAATGTCACAATTAAAAAATTAAAATATGTCTTTATTACCTTTGAAATTTATTATATATATATATAAAGTTAAATCTTGCTCTCCTCTTATGATACCACATCATCACCAATATTTAAATAACCTTTTAATTTTACAAGATAACTTAAGACAATTTATAAATTCATTAGATGTTTTTATTAATTTAGTATTTAAATGAAAGTTGAAAAAGTTATATGAAAACATACCTCAATATGAAAATCTCTATGTATATAATTAAATTTTACTCTTTTCTCATGATGCAACCTCATCATTCATATTTAACTAAGGGACCTTATACAATAATTTGTAACAAATTATAAATTCATCTTACACTAATACTGTGACCAGATTTTTAAGTTGATCACAATTAAAAAATTAATATTCAATTTAAAAATTCATTCTAAATATTTGCACAGAATTATAAAAAAAAATAAGTTTTATTTATTTTAAAAATAATTTTTTAAGTGTAATAAATTTTAAAATCTGGTCACACTATTAATGTTGACTAAATTATGTCAAATAAAGTTTTGACCAATTTTTAGAAGAAAAATATCTGGTTATTTAATTTTGACCATCACCAAAGACTTAGGGATTATATGTAAAGAGAAATATGGAAAAAAATTAACTTTGTAAAATTTTCTCAGTATGACAGGAAGACTAGCCACTTATCAGGGTGGAGAAAATCTTAGAACATATGAGCAATCTCATGCTACTTCCACTTCTAGGAAATCTATAGAAATTAGGCACTCCATAGCTCAAATAACCGCTTCTATTTCCACATAAAAAGGAGAGAGACTACACCTAATATCCATTATGCCAGAGCACGAGCCTTCAACCGAATCATGAAAGCAAAACCATCCAATTCTAGATAGAAGATGTGATGCTTTCCAAGATCCATTGATAGAACATATATATCCCGTGAAACCAGAATTTGCAGAGGAAGGGTAGGATACCTCTAGCGAGAGAGAACAATGCGTCAAGACCCCAAAGTCGGGTTGAAAAGAAACCTAGGAATTAGCAGAGAACCATTGTGTGGTTTCACTCTTTGCTAGTTTGTGATTGATCTTGGTTCGTCATTAATATTTGAAAAGGTTTTCTCATTTCGATATTTTCCTAAGTTCCAAATAATCCAAGCAAAGATTATAGTATCTACAATCTAGGGAATTTTCCAAAACAGATGATCTAAATTTTCTCAAATAGACGAGTTTGGAAATTTGTGTAGCTGATGGGATGTTCCATAAAACCTATATATAAGGCTAAAATGCACTGAAACAACACATGGTTAATCAATTCATCATCCCTCCACATTTACTACATAATTTATCACATTTGATATTTTTGTGATTAAAATTATCATTAACGGCAACACAACCAAAAATAGCTTGCCAAATAAAATTCTTAATTTTTTGGTGGACATTTCAATATCTAAGATTACACTTGAAGATCCTCGAAATGAGGACCACAATATTTGTTTACCATATGAGATTCTGATTCTTTGGCCTTACACCCAGATCTTACTTTGTAATCTGTCAACCCCAACTATCAGGTCTAGATATTTTTTGGAGAACTACGCCCAAAATAATTTTGACATCCAACGAGTCAAAAATCCATATAATAATATTTTTCCAGGACCTAATTTGATCAATAAATTAATCAACCGTTAGCCCTTGTTAAATATTTGGGCATATACTAATAGCTGAGTGGAGAATCACATATGGAATCCAAAAATCATTCCAAATGAAGATTGTTGTCCCATCACCAAATTCGTAATAATACCTTTATTGACTAGTGCTTTAGAAGAACTGGTGCTTCTTCTTCACCCATAGCATGAGGTATCTGTAGCAATATTAGTTTATGTATTTAGATAGAGTTTTTTAGAGTTACAAGTTATTGATATCTCTCTCTAAATATTGTTCTCTAAAATTCTCTCGAATACACTTTCTTCGCCGCCTCTATTTATAAGGTTCAAAGTTGGAGACTTCATGTCGTTTTCTTTAGATTTGATGGTGAAGGGTCTTAATTATATTCCAGATACTCATTCGGTCTTTGGTTCAGTCTAGGTCCGTGAAAGCCCATAATTTAAAACTTGATCGGTTATTTTATTGAATCTGATTCGATCCAGTTCTTCTTACATCCGGTTGAATTCAAGTTTAGATTCAGATTTTGGATAAAATGTCTAGGGTAACTCTAAAGTACAAGAAAACACACCTGTCATCAAAGAGCACATCCGTCATCACGCACATCGCATTCGGACTACTTCACTACATTCATCCAATCATTGTTGCAACTACTATGTCTTCGATTGATGACAATGATTTTCGCAGTGCATGACAAAATAGGATGCTGTATAAGTGTGGTCCAGCTAAAAAAAATAAAAGACAAAACATATCTTGACTGGTGACAGTAAAAAAATTGTCCAAGTACGGTTTGTGATAAAATTATAATAAAATTTATTATACTTAATTTATTATTCATTTATTAACAGAATTCAGGAAATCTGTTATTAATATATATATATATTAATTGATAAATATATATTAGATAATTACACATATAGATTTAAAAAATTATGATTTACTTATAAGTTATTGACTTTTTTTGTCAACACTATGCTATAATTAATAGGCTCATTAGTCAAATTCCTACATAACGTAGACAGTAAAATTTGATCTATATATGTGTGATAATATCTATCTTTAGTGGTATATCATTTGTCATCAGACCAAAATCACTTTACAATTATTGATATTTTTTTAAAAAGTGTTTTTTCTCTCTATGGAATCATAAGTAATTTGGTTTTAAAATTTTGATATTATTATAGATCAAATTGTTTGTATTGGAATTGTATGTTGAATATTTAATTATGATTTTTTTTCTCTTTCCAGCACAATAAATATGTATTACGTGTATATATTTATAAACTTATAACATATAGATGTATACGTACATTCTACCCAACAAAATATGTATACATATATATATATATATATTTTATATATTAAAGCGGGAGACACTTTCATTTTGATCGTGTTATAAACTTTAAAATAAAAATTAATATATAATTTATAACTACCCTTAAAAATAGACATAAGATAGATTTTTGTTACAAATTTTTATATAGAATTCAAAATTATTAAAAATTTAAATAAAAATCTAAAAAAGAACATTACTTACGTGTATAATACATTACTTACAATATAATGCATTAACATACATTATAATACATTAATTCAAGAAAGGAACATTAATTAAAATCCATGCTAGATTATTTATTTTTCAATTTATAATGCTTTAATATATTAGGTATATATTATTATGTATTTATTTTTCACTTTCTGCATCAAAATTCTAGAACCATATATAAGAGACATTTTCATTTTTAATATGTTATAAACTATAGGATAAAATTAAAATATGATTCATAACTACCCTTAAAATAAGTTTAACGTGGATTTTGTTATAAATTTTTAATATAAAATTCAAAATTAATAAAGAATAAAGAGAAAACTCTAGAAATGTTAAATTTAATAAAAATATATCGGGTGCAAATTCGATTATTAATTCGGTTCCGGTTCGGTTTTGGATTTGATTTTCTGGGTACATAGATTTAGGATATTAGGATCTTTTGCCAGGTTCGGTTCATCTAATTTGGTATTTTGATTTAAGACATTCGGATATATTGATATTTTTTGGATAGAGTTTGGTTCGGGTATTTTTTGGATAGAGTTTGGTTCTTGATTTTTTTTCCATACGAGTTTGGGTTCAGTTTTTTAAATACGTAACCTATTGGGATATTTTGTCGGGTTCAGATCCTCTAATTCGGATTGATTTTTGTTCAGGTCTTGATCCTTTAAAACAATATATAAAATATCAACATGGGTCTAAGAACCAAATGGATACAGATTAAATAATTAAATCTCACGTTATTACGCGGGTATAATTCTAATATATATATATATATTGCCAATCAATGAAAATAGAATCAGCTACACTTTTTCTTTTGCTTTTATGGTTTTAAAATAAATTAAACGGAGTATTAGTTACAGTATTAAATATTTTATTCGTGGTTCAAAACAAATCCACTGTTTATATGTTGTTCTTTCCTACTTTATTTGGAGGAGTTTGCTCGACTTCGTTTTTTGTTTGCTTCATTTTCTCTTTCTGAGATTTCTACACGTTTGAATCATAGAGCTGATAATTTTGTCCGATAGGTTAGAGAGTCAGCCTATAATTACTGTTGTAATATGAACTCGTCTTGAAACCCATTATATAATATTATGTCATTGACAAAAAAAACGCGGTCCAACATAATTACTCATCGAAATCCGTGAATAGTTTTTTTTTCTTGTTTTCTTTTGAACAGCAAATTAATAACAAATGAGTTGATTTGTGAAAATTTAGCAAAAATTGAAATCCGTCCCACTTTTAGTGTTAACAATCACTACTTATTACCTATATACATGTGAAATACATAACCAAAGACAAAAAATTAGAAAATCTGATTGGTAACACTGTTTCAAATGACCATTTGAGAAAAATTAAACAGTTAAAACGAAAATCGTTTGTAAACGACCATATGAAAATAGCGGTAAGCAAAAAAGGTTTTCAAACAAAAGTTAGTTGAATACTAGTATTGATTGGTAATATTATAGCGGTTGAATAGTATAATACATAATTTAATTTATATAATTATTTGAAAACTTATTGTTGAAGCAAGATTTAGCACGAAGGTTCGAAATCCGACTCTAAAATTATAGAGGAAAGATGAATAAGGATTCTGATCAATTCAAAGAGTAAGAAGATTGTTCAAAGTAAGAATGTCAGGCTGAAAGTTATTGCTTAATTTTGAATGCCAAAAAGTCGATCCCTCTTTCAAGAGATCTGCGCCTCTATTTATAAAGTATAGAGGCGGTTACAACTTACTTTAAATAGGGATGATTATATTTCTGTTTAGATTCGATACTATCTAAAGATCTTTGCTAGATTTTTGGAAAATTTTCTTATCGGAATAGAAAAATTTCAATTTCTCTTTTCATGACATGTCGTCCGAGTTTTTCCTATTCTAACGAGTTGCCAAGAAGGCATTCATCCGAGATGATAGTGAATATCCGAGATGAGTCTTTTAGTTGCATCGCCGAGTTCAAGACTTGGAGGTTTTTACCCGTTAATTGTTACTCATGGACCAAAATAGGATCTCGGATCCTCCTCCAACAATTGTATCCCCCCATACTCAAAAAATTGATTTAGGGTTTCCAAGTCGGAAAATTGATTTAGGGTTTCCAAGTCAGAAAAATTAACTTGCTTCTGGAATCTTCTGTCCATGTTACAGTTGGTGGTTGGATTATTTTTGTGATGTGACAGGCTAATCATTATTTACCCTTTTTATTGTTTTGGCTTCTCGTAAATTCCTATAAATACCGTTCATTTTTCATTTACTTTTTAACATTCACTTGTCATTTGCAAACAACAATCTCTTATGTCGTTCGTATTTGCCTTCTCCAAGACAATCTTTTTTGAATTTGTTTCTTTGTCTTAAAACCTTCTTACTTTCTTTTTGAAAATGGGACTCGATGACTTCCAAATTCTTAAAATTCTAGATGGCCTAAATGCTATCTCAGACGGAGTGGATGCTTGTCAACCTGAAGAAGCAGCTGGGATGAGTGTTCCTTGTCAATCCTTTACTGTTGTAGCTAGGGCTACTGCCTTGGCTCCTACCAGACTGACTGCCGGTCGTGGCAAATTTCGACCTTCAAAGAGATCCATGACTGACATTCTACGGATCAGATCATCTTTTGTGGTGTACACTCCTCATACTAATACTCCAAGGAGGAGAAGGAGAGCTTATACCAACTTCCGGTTCTCCCATAACCATACAAGTACGATGTCTATTTTGTCATCTTGTGTTGAATGTGCTGACCTAAGTGTCATATCAGGACTTCTTTATAGCTTCTTCCTTCTCTTGTTCAAATGCAGAATAGAGACAAATATGAGGAGACAACCTATTTGCTTTTCAAGGTTTGATTCTTCTTGGTTCCGAGTTTAGTATTATAGTCACTTATCATGTTATTCTGACTATTGACATTTGCGTTTTTTTTCCTTTGGTTAGCTCATCTCCCACCTAATGACATTATGCTGGATCAAGAAAGATCTCAGGCTCGCCCCGATGAGAGTGCTCGGAGAACTGCTCGTCTTGCCAGTTGGGCCAGCCAATCTCACATCAAAGCAGCGGAGGCCAAATCCTGACTTACTATGGTTGAGGAAGAGTGTGCTCGTGTTAAGGCCGAGTTAAAGCAAGAACAAGAAAATGTTCTGAAGTTGGCGAAGCAGAATGTGGCTTTAACTGAGTCGTGAATTGCGTTGAGACGGATCGGAGCAGTGCGTATAAGGCTACCAAAAAGGCGAATGATACTTTGCATAAGCTTCAATCCGAGTTTGATTTGATTAAAGGGGATTTTGACCTCTGACTTCGTGAGGCTTTGACTCTGAAAAGCTAAGGATGTTTCAAAGCCTAAACGACCAAGTCTCTAGCCAATTTGAGAGGATCGCTGCTCAGTTCAATAATCTTGACGCCAATTTGGCTGCTTGGCTCTCGTATGCTCAATTATGTGGCTCAAATAATATCCTTTGATTACTGTCGCATCGTGGCTTCAGCGTTCCTTTGGTAATCACAGATTACATGAACGCTGAGTTGGACAAGTTCAAAGAAATTTTCAACAAGGAAACTTTGACAACGCTCCTTCCTAAGGACTTGGCCGTCCTGATATTCGAAGTTGGAGGGGCCTCCAATGCTTATGATGAGACTCGATTCGTTGAAGCACATTGACTTTGCTTTGATCAGTCTCCGGCTGTCTTTTGCTTAAGTTTATGGAAATCTTTTATAGTTGTTGTAACTAGTCTTTTTCTTGTTGAGCTTTGTAAAGATTTTCCTATAAAATGAATTCGGTTATTAACCTTGTTTATAATGTGAATGTTCTTATGAATTCAGTTATTAACCTTGTTTAGAATGTGAATGTTCTTATGAATTCGGTTATTAACTTTGTTTATAATATGAATGTTCTTTTGATTAGGACTATTTCAAAGTTTGAAAAAGATAAATTAAACAATAGCAACGTTTTGATCTGGAATCTATGTTAAGTTAACAACTCGAGCACAAAGTGCAAAAAAAACAGAATGTCCTTAAGTTGACGCCAAGGAAGTAATTTTTTAAGAGCTTATTCTTGGTTAAGCATGAGAACCAGATCTTGGATCTTTTCGGAAAAATGGTATGTGTTGGCTCTTTGTGAGAGTTAAACTAGTAAGCTCTTTTTGTTAAGTCAAGAGTTTAAGACTCGGCTTTTAAAATTAGCTGAGAGTCTAATCCCAAAGTTGTTTTCCGAGATCTAGATCTCAGAGATCTATATTGAAATTTCTTTTACGAGGATTAGACCTTGCCTTTTCTGATCACACCTACATTTTTTCTTTGCAAGAATAAATCCCAACTTTTTGTACGAAACTATGTTTTGTCTTTTGTGGGAATTGGATGTCAATATTTTTGTACAAAACTATGTTTTTTCTTTGCGAGAATAAATCCCGACTTTCCGTACGAAACAATGTTTTGTCTTTTGTGAGAATTGGTCTCGATTTTCCTGTACAAAACTATGGTTTGTCTTTGTGAGAATAAATTCCAAGTTTTTGTATGAAACTATGTTTTGTCTTTTGTGAGAATTCAGTCTTGGCCTAATTGTGAGAACTTGATTTCGGTGTAATTGCGAGAAATTGATCTCGGCGTAATTGCAAGAACTTGATCTCAGCATAATTACAAGAATATGATCTCAACGTAATTGCGAGAACTTGATCTTGGCATAATTGCGAGAACTTAATCTCGTCATAGGACTATTTGAGAATTTAAATCTTGAATTTAGAGATTGACCCACTTTTTGGCCCTTAATAAGGATGAATCCCATAGGATCTTTTATATTTTGCGGGACTTTAATACTTGGCTTAAGATCCTTTTCTTGAGAAATACAACAGTTAGATCTCAGCTTTGTTTGGAAATATGCCATGATATTTCTTCTTTATTTAGATTTAGCTGCACCCAAAAGTTACCTACGCACCTTGAAGGGATCAAGCCACAACATAGTTTTGATTACATACTTAAGGAATTAGAGAGGCATCAGGTGATGCATAGATGGCGCCGAGTTGGTGCAGCCTTAGTAGTAGTATCACTTCAAGTTGATAGAGTTCTAACTTTGTAGAACCTTATCTCCTTCCATTTTCGTGATTTTGTGTACTCTAGGTTTCAAAACTTTGCAAATTATGTAAGGTCCTTCCCAGTTAACGCCAAGTTTTCCTACGTTTAGCTCAGCTGTGTTCTCGAACAATTTTCAAATTACGAGATCTCCTTTGGTGAAGTGGCGTCCTCACACTTTCTTATTGTAGTATTTTGCGGCATGTTACTGATAATTCTGTATGCAGAGTAAGGCGTCATCTCATTGTTCTTCCAAGTCGTCAAAACTTGTTTTCATCGCTTCATTGTTGGAATGTTTGTTTTCGAGAGAAAGAGTGCAACGCAAACTCGGTATAACAACTTTGGCGGGGGCTAACGCCTCTATACCTGGACATAGAGAAAAAGGAGTACAGTTTGTAGAGCATCTCGGTATAGTTCGGTGGGACCAGAGTACTCTGTCCAACTCGTCAGACTAATTTCCTTTCTTTTCTTCAAGGTATTTTTAATTTTGTCGAAAATATGCTTGCTTGTTGCCTTGAGCGTTTTGTGGTGTAGACTGGCTAATTCGGATATTCCATGTAGTGCAAAAGTTGGTAAATTTTTCCGAGATGAATTGGGAGCCGTTGTTGGTGACAATTTGATAAGGCAAGTCGTGTTGACATATAATAGTTTTCCAAACAAACTTGACCATGTTTAGGTCCTTAATCTGAGAATAAGCCTCGGCTTCGATCCATTTAGATAAGTAATCTGTCATCACAAGCATAAATCTCTTTTGGTGAGATGATGGTAAAGGCCCAACTATGTCCATTGCCTAGCACATGAACGAGTAAGGCATTATATATGATGTCAACTCCTCTGTTGGAGCATGGATTATATGTCCGTGTCGCTGACATATATCACACTCTAACCGCATATTGTTGGCAATTTTGTGCCATTTTAGGCCAAAAGTATCCAAGAGTCTAGATCTTATGTACAAGTGATCGTCCGCTAGTGTGGTTTCCACCAGCTCCATCATCTGTTTCTTGTATGATTTATCTCGTCTGATCACCAAAGATAGAAGTGAGTAGTGTGCCATTTGTACTTTGACAATACAACTTTTCATCGATTTGCGCATAGAAAGCGAACTTGGCTTTGAATCATCGTGCTGTCCATCTATCTTTTAGAGCTTCATTATCATAAATGTATGTGAGTATATCGTAACTCTTCTCGATCTTCTTTTCACTAGGCTAGGAGGGATTGATGGTATTTATTTCAGGTTCTTCCGTCGTGTCGGTAATTGTCAAGACAAAAACAAAGTCTCCCTTGGGTAGGTTGATACTTGATTTATCTATACTATCGACTGAAATGATTTGCCTTTGAATGGGATCCGTCGTTGACGCTAAAGCTGCTAAGGCATCAACTAAAGTGTTTTCTGCCCGAGAGATTTTGTTTATCCTAAACTTTAAGTCCTTTGTCAGATCTTTAACGACTGTCAAGTATGCTTCCATTCGATTATTGTTTGTATTGTAGCCATCATTGACTTGGTTGACTACTAACTGAGAGTCACAATAGCACTCGATTTGGGTGGCTCCAATTTCTTTTTTCGATTCGGATCCTTGCAATTAACACTTTGTACTCGGCTTTGTTATTTGATACTAGGAAAGCTAGTTTGAATAATTGCTCTAAAATTTCCCCGGTTAGACTCTCTAGTCGAATTCTGACTCTAGATATGTGCTATGAAGTCAATCCATTGACAAAAAGCTTCCAAATTTTTGAGGTTTTGTAAGGCTCCAGTGGTTCCAACTCGGAAGATAATTCGATTAGAAAGTCTGTCAAAACTTTCGACTTTGCACTAGTTCTTCATTTGTACTCAATGTTGTGCTCACTAAATTCTATTGCTTATTTGGTCAATCTTCCCAACTGGTTAGGGCTGTGTAGGATTGTCCGCAACTGATGGTTGGTGAGATCGATGATTGTCTGAGACTGAAATTATGGTCTCAACTTCCTTTCCGAGGTGACAACTGCCAAAGTGATTTTTTCAATTGATGGATACCGATATTTAGCTAAATCAAGATAGTTGCTAGTGTAGCAGATTGGATGTTGAACTCCTTGATCTTCTTGAACTAGTATGTTGCTTACTAGTGATGTCGAAATTGTGATGTACAAGTAGAGTGTTTCTCTTTCTTCTGGTTTTGCCAAAATTAGCGGTGTTGACAAATACTCCTCCAACTCGGAGAATGCATTCTTGCATTATTCATTCCATTTGAAGTTTTTATTTCCTTGTAGTTGCTGATAAAAAGGGAGGCATTTATCCGTTGACCAAGAGATGAACTGATTCAACACGATAATTCGTTGAGTAAGCCTTTGTATGTTTATTTGTTGGAGAGGGTAGCTCTTGAACCTCCTTAATTTGTTTTGGGTTTGCTTCAATTCCTCTTTTGAGTGATGATGTAACTGAAAAATTCTCCCAAAGTTACTCTGAAGGTACATTTAGGTGGGTTGAGTTTCATCAGCTATTCGTTCAAAGTCTTGAAGCGTCGAGCTAAGTGATCTACGTGTTCCTCGGCCTTCCAAGATTTGAGTAGCATTTCGTCAATATACACCTCCATTGTGTGGCCAAGTCGATCGAAAAACATCTTGCTGACTAGTCGTTGGTAAGTTGGTCATGCTTTACTTAATCCGAAATACATGACTTTGTAGCAATATGTTTTTTGTTATGTTATGAACAATGTCTTTTCCATATCTTTTGGGTGCATCCTAATTTGATTATATCCTGAGAACGCGTCCATGACTGAAAGGAGCTCATTCCCTAATTTTGCCTCAATGATTCGATCGATATTAGGTAAAAGGAAAGCTATCCTTTGGGCAAGCCTTATTAAAGTTGGTAAAATCTACACAGACTCGCCACTTCCAATTCTTCTTTTTTACTATGATCGGGTTGGCTAACCACTCAGGATATTGCATTTCAATAATAGATATAGCATTTATTAGCTTTTTGAATTCATCTACCACGACCTTAGTTCTCTCGGGACCTAGCTTCTATTTTTTTTTTGTTTGATCGGATTGTACATCGGATCACATTCAGTTTATGACTTGCTATCCTTGAGTCAACTCTGGGCATGTCCTTTGTTGACCATGGAAATGTTGTCACATTTTTCTCCAAGAGTCGGATCAACTTTTCTCGGATAGATTTATCCAAGTTAACTCCAAAGTTGATGCATTTTGCTGAGTCTGACATGTCAATGTTGATGAGTTCAACCATAGATCGATATGATTTATCAGGAGCAACAGCTTCTCAAATGGCTTTACCGCTGACATATGTCGTGATCATGCATGATTGGTTATGCAGTTTCAACTCGGCAATGAAACACGTCTAAGACATTTTTTGGTCTCCTCGCAGTATGTAGACTCCTTTGTCGGTTGGAATTTTCAAGTATTAATGATAGCTTGACAGAATGACCTTCATTGCATGAATCCACAGAGTTCCGAGAATCATGTTGTAGATTGATGGTTTATCGACCACCAAGAGTTTAATCCATTTTGTAATTCTTACCACTCGAATTGATAGCTTGATGGTTCCTATGGTATGGATTGAACTTCCGTCAAACATGGTTAGTGTTCTGTCTACAGGTTTGATTCTGATGTCTGGGAGTACCATTTGATCTAGTGTCTTCTTAAAAATTAAATCCACTAAGCTTCCGGTATCGATGAGTATCCGAGATACATCACAATCAGCAACTCAAAGTTTTATGACTAGTGGGTCGTTATGCAGGAAGCATATTCTTTTGAGATCTTTTGCTATCTCTGAGTACACTGACTTCAAATTTTTCATTTGAGCCACGGGCTTGAGGTTGACTACGGCTATCACTTTTTGTTTGTACTTTTTGATCGACCTTATGGTGTCATCACAAGATTGCTGGCCTCCCATGATTACACTTTCATGCACTCAGGGAGAGTGTCTCGGTAATCTCCACTTTATTCTTTATATGTTTTGTCTTCTCTGTTGTGGCATTTTCCTAAGTTTCCACTTTGTGGGTTGCGTCTTACAATTTGGCCTCTTTTTGCTTCTGCATCCTGAATTTCTATGTTTCTTCTTCAGATATGCTTAACTCGCCATTGCTAAAAAAATTGGCGAGTAGCTCCTGCAATTGTTTGTATTTTGAAGTTGAATGGCCAGCTCAAATGTGGAATGCGCAACACTCATTTCAGTTATAAGTATTGTTCCATGGTTTCTTTCCAACTAGACTTTTGGCTTCGCCAACTTGAAAAGTCGTAGCTATGTTCGTTCTTCCTTTGTTGTTATGTTGTCTTGGTTCTTGATATACTTCTTTCGACTCCTTTGTTCTAGAATCACGTTAAGCCTTTTGAGTCTTTGCAAGAATTTGTTTTTCCTCGATGTACTTGGCATGCCTTACCGCTTGGGGGTTCGAGATTGTATTTGGTCGATTTACGAAGAGGTTTCTTTGTAGAGCCTTGTCGTTAACCATCCCCTAGTTATCAAGGCTTCAATTGCCATATCATCATTGACTTTGGCTTTAGTCATTATTTTCCAGAAATATCCGAGATATAATTCTGGATTGAATCCTTGTCTTAGGGATCGTAGTTCTACAGTCGGGGTGTCTTGGCTGACTAATATTGTGTATTATTTCACGAAAAATTTGCCCAACTGATTGAAGCTCTCAATCGATCCCGTTGGCAACCGATCCCGTTAGCAACATTGTGAACCACACTAGCACGTCTCTGGTCAAGTTTTCGCAAAAAACTTGACAATACGCTGCATCCTCCTGGTTTGGATGGTAGCTCGTTCCATCCATCATTATGTTGAATGCGCTCATAAACTCTAACTGGCCTATTGTCCTATCGTATGAATGACAATGTAGTCTCGGTCCATGATTTACCGAGATCCTTCTCAATCTCAGGGAGAATGGAAAGTTGCGAGCTTGGGCCAAGCTTTGTTTAATCTCTGGTGCCGAGCTAGGCGCCTAATGGAATTGCGACATCATTCCTTCCATCACTCTGAAGACGGTGGCGGCTTCCAACACTCTCAGTATCTATTGCATGGGAACATGCTATGTAGGAATCTGACCTTGTCCAAAGACGTTAGTCGGCTGTGAACTTGGCGTATTTTCGAACAAGTTCCTTTGTATGATGGCGAGTACCTGCTTGTTTGGTATGTTAGCTTGCGCCTGTGGCAAGCTGTTTTTGCTCATCTTGGGCCTAGCTTCGATCTTAATGAAGTGCTCGACACTTCTTTGATTTGCTGCTTCTTGCAATGCTAGCAAGTTTGCACCATAGTCTCGAGCAATGGCAGCTCCACGGGTGATCCAGGATTTCAGTGACTTCTCAAGATCCTTCTCGGTTTTCCTCCTGTGTCTAAATAGACTTCAAAGTTGAAGCATATCAGAAATTGTTCTTACGGGTGAATGAACTTTAATGTCGTCTCCATGCATCTTTGTGATTGATAATATTCTTATTTCTTCTGTGTAAAGAAATCTTTGATGTCTTCCCCACATATGATGCCGACTGTTCGAGCAAGATTTAGCATGCGGGTTCTAAATCCAAATTTGAGATTATAGAGGGAAGATGGGTAAGGATTATGATCAATTCAAAGAGTAAGAAGATTGCTCAAAGTAAGAATGTAGGGTTGAATGTTATTGCTTAAGCTTGAATGCCAAAAAATCGATCACTCTTTCGAGAAATCTCCACCTCTATTTATAAAGTACAGAGGCGGTTACAACTTACTTAAAATAGGAAATATTACATTTTTGTTTAGATTCGATACTATCTAAAGATCTTTGCTAGATCTTTGGAAAATTTCCTTATCGAAAGAGGAAAATTTTCATTTCTCTTTTGATGACGTCGTCCAAATAATTCTTATTCTGATGGGTTGCCGAGAAGGCATCCATCCTAAATGATAGTAAATATCTGAGATGAGTCTTTTAGCTGAATTGCCGAGTTTAAGATTTAGAGGTTTTTACCCGTTAATTATTACTTGTAGACTAAAGTAGGTTGTTGGATACACTTCCTACAATTATGCAATAATAATTATTCATATATCATTGGATTAATGTGTAAATTAATTTATATTTATTATAAACTATTTTAATAATATTTTTAACATTGCAGAAGCTCAACAAATGTTAAAAAAATTAATGATTAAAACTGTATGCTACAATTACTAGGGAATTTATAACAAAATACAATTAATTATCTTAGAGAAATTTAGAAGAAGTTTGAGCCACAATTTTTATTTCTTTTAGAAACTAAAAATAATATATATACATATATATACATATATATATATATATATATTATGGAAAAAACTCAATTATATTTGGGTTTTAATATGTTAACTATAGTAGAATTAATTGGTTCAAGTGGTAGTTTAACTTTATTTTATTTTGATATTTATAATGTTATTTTAAACCGCGAAGACAAAAATGTGATAGATGTGTCCATCGAACTTAAAGGACAAATATTTGATCTCACTTTTATTTATGGAGAACAAAACCAAAATAAAAGAGATCGACTATGTCTCGGAACTACTAACTAGAATGGGTACTTCACGAAATACTCCATAGCTAGTCATAGAAGATTTTAATAAATTATTTGGTAATCATGAAAAGCACAGAGGATCTATAACACATGCAAACTCCTTCATTTCTTTTAACCAAATGATAGAAGATGGCTTTGTAGAGTTTGCAAAAATTGGTAACTCATGGTCATGGCGAGGTGTTCAAAACAACGGTATCATCTGATATATTCTAGATAAAGCCTATGGGAATGAAGAATGACATGATCTATTCCCAAAATCAGAACTGGAATATTTTGATATGATTTGTTCAGATAATAGACCAATTTTGGGGAGATTTAATGACCAAAAATTCTGACATAACAGACAATTCATCTTTGATAAAAGATGGGTTGGAAAACCTGGTTTCAGAAATATAATTGAAAATAGTTGGAAAGGTCTATCATGTCGCCGATGAGTATCTTTCACAGGCAAAATCAAACAATGATATAGTGATATTTCCTAGTAGAGAAATAAAAACTTACTGTCATGACATCGAATTATGGAACTACAGAAAATTGTTGAGGATTTACAAAACTGTAATTCAAATAATACAAAGCAAAACATTAAAGTCAAAGCAAATATATGTGGAGGAAGAGGCTTACTAGAAACAAAACCTCCGAAATAAATGGCTCCAAAAGGATGATGGAAATACTAAATTTTTATATGTTCAAACAAAACAAAGAAAAACAAAAAAATAGAATTATTGGTTTGATGAACAATATGGGGAACTGGGTTATGAGGAAATCCTTAAAGAGGCAAGTCGGTATTTTTCCCAACTATTTACTTCCAATGGGAACACTAATGCTACATTAGATAAGATTAAGTCAAAAATAACAGACTCAGACAATTTAATCCTTATGAGAAAAGCTATAGAAGGAGAGATTAAAAAGCCTCTTTTCATGATGGATCCTGGAAAAATAACGGAACCATATAGAATGATGGCTTTTTTTTCCAAAATTCATGGGAGATTATTAAGAACGATCTGATAAAATTAGTTTACGACTTGTTACTCACAGCTTCATTTGAACAGGGCTTAAATAAGACAAAAACTTATCTTATTCTAAAAATTTCCAGACCCACAAAGATAATAGAATTTCTCCCTATAATTTATGTAATGTTGGGTACAAAATTATATCCAAGGTTTTGTGTTTAAGACTTAAAAAAGCTTTTCCAAAACTAATTCCTGAGACCCAATTAGCTTTTGTTGCGGGTAGACTAATCTTAGATAGCATTTTGATTGCTCATGAAATGTTTCATACACTCCGCACTAATAAAGCGGTTAGAGGAAAATTTATGGCTATTAAAATTGATATGGGCAAAGCTTATGACATAGTTGAATGGAACTTTGTTGATTGTTTATTGCATAAAATAGGTTTTAGCGATACTTGGATTCAACGTATTATGCATTGTATCACTAGTGTAGAGTACTCGATACTTTTGAATGGGGTACCCAGTAAAATAATTCCACAATGTGGGTTAAGACAAGGTGATCCTTTACTCCTTATATCTTCATTTTATGTACGGAAGTTCTAATTTCCAAACTTAGAAAAGCAAAGCAAGATAAACTGATTACGGGTATCCCCATAGCAAGAGAAAACCCAAAAATCTAACACATGTTATTTGCGGATGGTAGTCCTTTCTTTTGTAAAGCTAACAAAGAGGAGAGTACCCAAATTTTACGGATTCTTAAAGAACATGAAGAATTATTAGGTCAACAAATTAACTTTGACAAATCGTCAATCCAATCTGGACATGCTATACCTGATACACAAAAACCAAAACTTCATCACATTCTGGGTATTTACCAGATATGTGGGATGAGATCCTATTTAGGTCTCCCGGAAAACATAGGCGGGCTAAAACAAAAGTCTTTGCCTTTGTTAGAGAGAGACTCCATTAAAGGATCAATAGTTGGTCATCCAAATTTTTGTCAAAAGCTGGCAAGAAAATTCTTATTAAATCTGTCTTGACGGCCTTACCAACATACGTAATGTCATGTTATAGATTGTCAATGACTATTGTGTTAAAATTAAATTCAGCAATAGCTAATTTCTCGTGGTTGAATTCGGAAACTTCCAAAGGTATTCATTGGAAGAAATGGAAAAGGGTATGTATACCTAAATCAGAAGGAGGTTTAGGTTTCCAAGATTTAGAAGAGTTTAACTATGCTCTTCTAGCCAAACAGTTATGGCGTCTATTAGACTTACCTGACTCACTTTTTGCAAAAGTGATGAAGGGGAGATACTATGAAAACCAATGCCCTCTAACATCAAAAACAAATGCAAATCCATCATATGGTTGGAGAAGTATTACTTCTGCCAGATCCCTAGTTAATAAAAGTATCATTAGAAAGATTGGTGATGGGAAATCAATCCTGGTTTGGTAGGATCCATGGATCCCAGATATTTTTACTTACCCTGCCAATAGCGTAGGCCCCGTTCTGTATCCAGAGCTAACAGTAGATGAGTTCATTGATCAGCATTCTAGATCCTGGTGAAAATTATACTTCACCAATATTTTGATCCTTATGATGTTCAGCTCATTCTAGGAATTTCTGTTCCTAGACGGCAGAGACCGGACTACTGGAGCTGGCATTTTACTAAAACTGGAAGATATTCAGTTAAATATGTATATCAAACTAAGGAGACAAACTCCCTATTAGAGGTGGGACAATTTGGTCCAAATTTTCAGGCTTTACAAGCTAAAATTTGGAAAATTAATTGCTTGAATAAAATAAAATATTTTATATGACAAGCTTTACCAGGTTGCACTGCACTAAAGCTAAATCTCAATCACTATGGTATGAAATGTGATGTTAGATGTACACGTTGTGGTACAGAAATTGAAACCATTAACCATGCTCTGTTTTGGCGCCTCCAATATCAAAACGAAGTCAATTTCCCATAGATTATATGGCATATTTGGAAGGCCAGAAATGATCATTACTTTTTTGATATTGTCATCGACCCACAGACTATCATCCTTCATGCAAAAGTAGATTACAAAGAATGATCTTCAGCTAGAAGTGAACTCACAATTTCTTGCCAACCCTCTGAGGTGCACTCTACCTCAAAATGTTCGCCATCAGCAGTTCCCTCTACAACAAATTTAAGTTTCACAGATTATCGATGATTTATAGACGGCTCCTCAAAATTCACAGATCTCCAATCCGGTTTGGGTTAGTACTGAATTCTAGATTCAGTAGAACGGGAGTATTAGGGGGTGCGAGGAGTCCATCGCAGCCTTTCAGCCCTACACTCAGAAGTTGAAGCATTATTGTGGCAAAAGAATCATTGCTAGCAATTCAAATTACAGAAGTGGAGATAGTAACAGACTGTGAGACTCTTTTGAAGATAATTAACCAACAAGAGGAGTGGCCGGTCTTTCTTCCATACCAAGAGGAATTATATGGGCTAAGTTCTCTGTTCTGCTTCTCTCTCTTTTATTCCTAGATCTTTTAATCATAAAGCCAATACTTTCACTCGTCATATTAGAGAGATCACTAATGATTTAATGTTGTAATTTCTTTTTACCTTTTTGGGTTTCTTATTAATATAATTGATGTAGACAAAAAAAACATTACAGAAGTAGGTAGCCCAGTTCATTGCTCCTCATCTAGCTTGGCAGCAGGTGGTGAGTTGGAATACCGCCTAACTTCAGTGGAGCAATTTGGCTATGAAACGGTCTTACCGATCCAATTATTGTTGAAAAAGGAATATCGTTGACAAAATATTTGCTTACCTATACATGCATGATGTAACACATGTAAAACTAATTTTATCACACACAAAAAGTGAAACAACTCTGGCATAAAGAAACAGATAAGAGCATACAAAAAGTGAATATTTTGTTACAAATGTAAATATGATTTTCAGTTATGTTAATAATCATAGTTCTTAAACGTAAATGTGGATACAAAAGCTAAGAAAAAAAATTCTTAAATGAAACTTAAGGGCATTTGCCAAACAACCTTAAATGCATCCGTTTGGAAACAATATCCCAAACCTCTCAAACGGTCGTTTGAAATAGTTGTTTAAAAATGATCGTATCAAAGACCATTTCAAACAAAGTATTGATTAGTAGTAAAATAAGCAAGTGGTTTACAAACGACTTTTTTAATACAACAAACTCAAAGTGTTAGCAGGTGGTTTATGAGGCAAATATTTTTTTTTTTTGCAGAAACTCTTTATAATAGACGTCGTAGGAGTATTATCCGGGATCTGAGATCTTATATGTGATCCATCCCGATCCGTCACAAAATTTTGGGTATCCAAGATACATGGATCCAGATCTGGGTAATAAACTTTATGGATATGTAGGTACAGATCCGGATCCAGGTAATAATATTTTTACTTCAAATATCCGGATCCAAACCGATTTTTTTTGTCAACATTGGGCCACAATTGGCCGGCCCATTAGCCAAGTTCCTGCATAATACAGGTGGCGGGATTCGATCCCTAGACGTACAAGTGCGTCTACCTTTAATAGATTTACCACCTGCCATTAGACTAAATACCACTTGCCCGAGACGATTTAGAATATCTAGTGTATGATTATTATAGTATGTATTATTATTATTTTTCCATCCAAACATAACTTTTATTAATGAGAATCAAATATTATATTTTCGTAAAAAGATTATAATAAACCTTAAAAAAAATTAATATACAATGAAAAAGTTGTGCTATGTTATTTTGATATTCGTTTTGTCCATCAGTCTTGGGTGATATTCTTGCTTAGGAAACATTTTCATCCTGTTATGTATTTGAAAATTAAAGGTTTCGATTCATCTATTATATCGCGAGACCTTTAATGTGATCAGAACTCTCATAAAAAATATACTTTTGCTTGGTTGTGGTAAACCCTCGTGCTTATGTGAATGACTTTAATCGTATTCTGATTCTCACTTTAGTTACCTCTCTATCCTTGGTGTATTGATTCTATGGTGTTCTCGTGGTGGTCGTAGTTTCTTCACCAAATATGAAGGGAGATGTTGAAGAAGACAAATGCAGTAATGTTGTAGAAACGGTTATGTTATCACTTTGTGAAAGGTTTTTAATCATAATATATATTATTTCCATTAAATAATTTTAAATATGTTAATGTATAGGTTAATTTCTAATTTTTGAATCATGAACTATATAAACTTTTAGATACTTATGTTAAAATCAATATATAAGAATATTTTATTCTAAATCTTTTACGATATGTTAATATAAATTATAAGAAAATTAATATATTTTGGTATTTTCTATAGAAAATTAAATTTTATAATTTTCAATATTATAAATCTACATGTTAATTTTACCATCTTTTTATTATAAATATGATATTTTTTTTATAAAAAAAAGTTATATAATGTAATAATGGTTCAGATCCAGATATCTGCAAATATCAAATCTCGGATATCTGTAATGTTCAGATGCAATAAAATCATGAATCCCAAAAATCCCAAAAATTACTGTTATCTGAGTATCTTATCCGGATTTTAAAATCCCAAAAATTACTGTTATGTGAGTATCTGACCCATGCCAAGGATACTTTATAGTTATAAAAGGTGTTAGCCGTCATTCAAATACTTTCCCGCTCACTACAAAATTTGAAACAATAGATCTTGTATTCACAAGTGTTTTATTTTATTTTCTTTTTAAAAAAACAAAAAAAAACTCTCTTATTCACAAAGAGCGTGCATTCGAGGAAGGAATCATCAACATTTTGGATTTCTCTCCAATAAGAAATCAAAATTTCTCTGTGAAAATGGGCGAAAAATCAGAAATTGCTTTGGGTTCTGCAGAGAGACAATTGATACACAAAGTCGCCAAGATACTGAACGAGACTCGCACATCATATGCTACTCATAACCGGAAGCTAAAGGAGCTTGCATCAATCCGGTCGAAATTATCTTCGTCTGAGTTCCATGATGAGTCGTCTTCTGTCCGTCGATTCTCTTTGGTGTTTTTCAAAACCCTAACCCCTCTTTTCATTGCTTCTCAACGGAGAACCGCAGCAGCAGAGCGTGTTGTGCGTTTTGTAGCAGAATTTGCTTGTTTGCGTAGTAATTCAGATGATGATTCCGTCTGTGACGAGTTTCTGGATGAATTTCTAAAGTTTTTACTGGCTGGTTCTGTGGCTGCGAATCGAAATGCTAGGTTCAGGGCGTGCCAGATTATTTCTGAGGTATAAGGAATTAGGGTTCTTCCTTCTACAAATTGTGGGATTCAGTTTACAGGGTACAACTCTTTAAGGCCAAATATACGATTACCAGAGTTCTACCATCATTTTCTTCGTCTTTGGAGTTTAATTAACTGTTTAAGCATAGTAATTTTCGGGATTAGTCATAAATTTAGAAATGGGAAAAGAATTTGATGACTTTATATTGCTTTATTGGGTGGATTTGGATTTGAGGCCTTGCTTATGCGATGGAAGTATCAGATGTCTATAAATTGTATAGTAATGTTTATAAGGCCTTTAGCCCTTTTGGTCTTTTCCCTAATTGTTTAGTTTGTGTTCTTTACAGATCATATTGAGGCTGCCAGATGAGGTGGAAGTGGCGGATGAATTGTGGGATGACGTAATAGATGGTATGATGTTGCGTGTTCGGGACAAAGTTCCTGTTGTCCGTACGTTTGCTGTCAGGTCCCTTTCACGATTTGTGAATGATCCTGAGAATAGTGACATTCTTGATTTGCTCCTTGAGGTGCTTCCCCTGGAACAGAATCCGGTAGAGAACTTGTACCATTTTTGGTTTGCTATCAAATTCTGGACATAAAAGTTACATTCAAATCACATTCGTAACTTAGTCGTCATGCCTGTCAAAATCTTATTGTTCTATTTAATTCCAGGAGGTACGCAAAACAATTGTCCTGTCTCTGCCTCCTTCAAATGCAACCACCCAAGCAATTATTGATTGCACGCTCGATGTAAATGAATCAGTACGCAAAGCAGCTTACTCTGTTCTGGCAAATAAAGTTCCTCTTCAAAGTTTGAGGTGAATTTGGGATAAGGGCTTCAGTCTCCTTATATTTTTCTTCATCATTTTGCATAGTTAGAAGAAGCCTACAACTTTCATCTCTTTAGTTTTGTCTGGTTCTTATTCTTTATTTCCCCTTTAAATAGGAGTTGTCTGCTATTTTATTTCAGAAAATTTTGGATTTCCTCTTCCCTAGTTTCCTTTGCTTTCTCTTGACTGAATTCCTTTCATTTTTCTAATTTAGCATCAAGCTTAGAACCACCATTCTTCAGAGAGGGCTTGCCGATCGTGCTGTTAATGTTTCAATGGAATGTTTTAAGCTAATGAAAGATCAGTGGCTATTGAACTGTTGTCGAGGAGATCCTATTGAATTCCTTAAATACCTTGATGTTGAAACTTATGAATCTGTAGCAGAATCGGCATTGGAAGTTCTGTTAAGTGAGGGATTAATTATGCCCACCGATGATCAAAGCATTCAGCAGTACATATTGTCAGCAGATGGTGAAGCTCGAGGTCTGTTGAAGTCTGGACTATATATGCATAATTTTTCAGTTTCTGCATGTGCTTATATTTTCTTATACCCGTGTTAGATGAGAGCACATGTTCTGCAACCAGCATCCAACTTATGGAGCCAGAGATTGCTCTTTACTGGAAGATTATATGCAGGAAATTACACAAAACTGCTCAAGTAAGTTATCAACTTCCCAACTATATATTACTTAAGTTTGGTACTTTTATGCTTTTAACAGGGTTGAAGTCATAAATTCTGAGATCTGAAACTTATCCATTTAGTTTAGCTGGATGATAATTTGTTAAAAATGAGTTTACCGGTGCTCTTGATATCCCCTGACTCAGTGTTTGATTCACAAACCGAGAGTACTAATATTATTGTGATCGCTGATAATCTAGAAGCATTATCTGTGATTATAAGTTACACCTTTGCTGCAATCTTTTTCATTTTATCACCTCACATCTCAGTCCAAACAAAATATAACAATAGAAATGGATCTGATTCTGATGAGGCAGCACATCAATGCTATTGTCAGTTTGCTTCACCTTTTATTGTATTGAATAGCCTTTTGTTAACAAGCGCACATATCTTCCTTATGTTGTCCCTGTATTCAGTTAAATCCTTTTAGAATACATTGTAGACTATATAGGCTAGCATTTGAAATAGGATTGTTAGATCTTGTAATAGTTTTGATGCACTTAGTGCTGGTTTTATATATGGGACATGCTGAGAATGGTGAGACTGTTACACAGGCAAAGGGTTCTGATGCTGCTACTGCGATGGGAGCTGAGGCAGCAGTTTATGCTGCGGAAGCTTCAGATGCTAATGACTTACTTGAAAGAATTCTACCTGCAACAGTTTCTGATTATGTTGATCTCGTTAAAGCTCACATCGAAGCTGGTGAGTCCAGATATGTTTTTTTGGTAACAAAGCTTAGTTGTTTTGTTGGGAGATACCCATTGCTTACGTATATTTTTCAGGAGCGAATCATCACTTTGCATCTAGGCAGCTATTATTGATGGGCACAATGCTTGATTTCTCTGATGCTATGCTCCACAAGACTGCAAGTTCATTTGTTCAGGAGCTGCTCCACAGACCTTTTGAGCAAGAATTAGATGAAGAAGGAAACAGTATTGTTATTGGAGATGGTATAAATCTTGGTGGTGATAAGGATTGGGCTGATGCAGTGTCGAAATTAGCTAAGAAAGTCCATGCTGCCCCTGGAGAATATGAAGAAATTATACTTGTTGTTGTCGAGGAACTAGCAAGACCTTGTAGGGAAAGGACTGCGGATTTCCTGCAGTGGATGCACATGCTTTCTTTAACAAGTCTTCTCTTAGAAAATGGATCATCTCTACACTCACTGCAAGGGAAGGCTATTGAACCAGAAGAAATATTGCAAGCTTTATTGCTTCCAGGGGTATATTATCTACTCTCCTATGTTTATTTCTCATTGTCGTATTTCACTGCTTTATCCTTTATGCTCCATTTCTTTTATTTTCCCTTGAATTTTGACTCTTAAAACTATTTGGATAAGATAGACTTTTCAAGACTTCTACTTTTCCTAGTCTCCAGCAGATTATTTGTTATAGTTTTCCATTTAAGATTCTAATATTATCTGTGATCTCTTTTTTTTTTTTTTTTTTTTTTAAAAANAATGTGTTAACAATTTTAAGGAGAGGTAGTTTTGTAACTAAGAAACAGCTTATCATGAGTTGAATACCTACTGCATTGAACGTGAGCATGTTATTTCTTTTCTTTTTCAACTTGCTGGCAATCAACACAAACAAACATTCTTTCTGATATGATAAATGTCTTGCAGGCAAAACACACTCACTTAGATGTGCAGAGAATTGCTATAAAGTGCCTTGGTCTTTTTGGTTTGTTAGAGAAGAAGCCTAGCGATGTGCTAGTAAGGGAGCTACGTGCAGCTTTTTGTAGAAGCCCTCCTCCAATCAGTATCATGGCTGGCAAGGCACTAATGGATCTTGGGATGTGGCATAGCCCAACAGAAGTTGACAAGGCAATGGGACAAGATCTCTTGTCACAATTTGAGGATGAGAGCATTGATTTTGCACCCATCGACTTATCCAATGTTGAAGAAGATTCAAACTTTAAAATACTCGATCTCTTGTACGCTGGACTTGAAAGTGATGACTGGAGAGCGTGCACAGAGAGCACTGAAAATGAGTCGGTTAAAGCTACTGTTGCGGAGGGGTTTGCAAAACTTCTTCTTCTAGGAGAGAAGTACCCAAACTTACCGGCATCTTTGTACTCTTTTGTTTTGGGCAAGCTGGTTGCATTATACTTCAGTGAAGAGTCAAAAGATCAATTAAGGTATAGAGATACTGTTTCTTTTGATTGGTAATTTCTGTCATCAAAATTAATTCTAATGATATATTCTTCTTAATCATTGTCCAGGTTCAAACAGTGTTTATCAGTCTTCTTTGAGCATTATGCTTCCCTCTCGGAAAAGCATAAGGTAATGAAAACCATGATGTCCTTAAGAGCAAGAGATTTCATGGCGTGACTGTTTATTAGTTTTGTAAAGAATTATCTTCCAGCTAAATGTTTTTTAACGTGATGTAGGGATACGTGTCAAAGGCTTTTGTTCCCCTCGTACGCTCAATGTGGCCTGGAATTGATGGGAACTTTAAAAGTTCTTCATATGCTATATCAAATCAACGCAAGCGTGCAGTCCAAGCATCCAAATTTATCATACAGATGATGCAAACCCCGCTATACAAAAAAGAGACAAGAGGTGAACCCAATAGCCAGTTCAATAAATCACCAGACTCACCAGAAGATTCTATTCGGCCGCCACTAAACTGTACAGAAGAAGGGTTAGCCATACGCATAGCGGTAGAGGTTAGTCCCATAACTCTACATCATATTGTTCTCGAGATCAAGGAAAGTTTAGGGGAGAATGAAATAAGCGTACATCAGACCAATATACTCTTGTCCATTGATGCGATAACAAAATAGTAGTTTTAACCTTCATAATCTCATTTGCCTTTCTAGTTGGTAAAGTGGTATAATCTTCTCAGGATTAGGACCTGCGGCCAGTAAAGCTTGTTAACCAATTTTGTTAACCTTTTTGCAATTAATGTGTCCTATAGATGGTAAGCTTCAAGGGAAAGAAGACTGCTGCTGAGAAGGCATATGTTACAGCACTGTGCAAAATACTTGTGCTGCTCAATCTGAAATCATCAGAACAAGATGTGATAAAGTTGATGAAAGTTCTCTTAAGTCAAGTTGCGGATTCTGTACGCTCAGATAAGGAGCTTCTTAGAGAAGTGCATCCGATTCTTGAACATATAAAATCTTTGGATGCTTGTCCAAGCAAGGAGCTTACACAAGATCAAGCAAATTCCATCTTTGGTATATTAATCTTTTGCCTTGTGCATTACAGTTTGGTTTTATCTACACAAAAACTAAATTATTCAAAGTGTCTATTTTGTATAGGCTTTGGAGAATTTGATTGTTTGTTTCTTTCTAATGGTTAATTGCAGAAATGCTAGGAGTAAGCTACAACCTAGAGAGCACTGCAACTACAACAGTGGCACAGACACCGGCTCCATGCTCAACAAGACCAGCTCGATCAAGAAGACAAGCAAGGATTGAAGAAACATCCTCTGATGAAGAGGAAGAAGAAGTAGCATCTCCTCCACCTTCTGCTCCTAATACTGTAATGACCAGGTCATACCGAGCAAGTAAAGCTGCTGCTTTAGCCAAATTGACGGCAAGCAGAGTGAAAATGAGCAATGTAGATGAAGATGATGAGGAAGAAGAAGGTTCATCTGATGTTACAGTAGATGATTCAGATGAATCTGATGAATAATCATAGAGACTTGAGTTTGGGAGTTGGTTCTGTTTATTTGCATGCTTATTATTGGTTGTGAAAAGGTTGTAGACAGTGATCAGTTCTTGTAAGTTGTAAACAACTCGTAGCTTTGCTATGTTTTAGTTTCTGAGGGAAGTTCTAATATCTGAAACGTCTATTTCACACTGGCTTGAAGTGAAATTTGTATATCAACCCAACAAAAGAATAATACGTTTAGTGGCATCGAAATAAAGGTGAAAAATGTATAAGTTGCTCTCTAAGACCAAACAAGTTTAGAAATAGTCAAAACATCCCGAGTGTGTTTGCGCATCCAGCGTCTATGGAACCGGTCAAAGGTCATCTTATGGTTGTAACAGTAAGTTTTTAAGGAGTCTCTATAATCATCTCCAATAGCAAAACACGATCTTATTGGAAATCAATGAAGAACTCAGAGCCGCTTCCTATGGATCTCATCATTGAGATAGTTTCAAAATTGCCTGTGAAATCCATAGCGAGGTTTCGTTGTGTATCAAGGGAATGGGCTTCTGTTCTACGGAGTCCATATCCTACGAATCTGTTCTTGACGGTATCTTCTTCTCGTCCTCGTCTTCTTTTCGCTACCAATAGTAATTGTAAGTTGCTCTTCTTGTCCACACCTCAACCTTTGAATCCAGACACTAACTCATCTCCTTTAGCTTCCGAGTATCAAATGTGTTTCCCTACGGAAGATTGTGGCAACAATCTCCAAGCTCCTATCAATGGCTTGGTGTGTACGAAAAGCAGAGCGTGGAAACGTGATTTGATGATGATCTATAATCCTAGCACAGGACAGTCCATACCCATACCTATAATGACAAGAACCTGGGTCTGCGTACAAATGTTTTTGGGGTATGATCCAATCAACAAAGAACACAAAGTACTGCGCCTGATAGGAATTGGAGACCCTTTTGAGTACCAAGTTCTGACATTAGGAATCGAAAAACCATCTTGGAAATCGGTTGAATGTCCCTTCCCACATATACCAATTTACTCCCCATGTTCTAGTGCGGTATGTATCAATGGAGTTTTGTATTACTTCTGTTACCATGGCAGTAAAAATATCCTAGTTTGCTTTGATGTTAGATCAGAGAAATTCAAGATCATTGAAGCTAGCGACAAGGTATCGGCGTTCTCAAGGTTGATTGATTACAATGGTAAATTTGGTGTATTTCCTACAAGTATTGTAAGTGGATACGCTACCAGTCTAGAGTTGTTGGTTCTAGATGATGTTGAGAAGAATGAATGGTCGCAACATGTCTTTGTATTGCCACCTTTGTGGGAGTACTTAGTTAAAACCATCGTATTCATTGTCGGGATGACTAGTAACGGTGAACTTGTGTTCTCTCCGGCGAGACCTATAAGTGAGCTTTTCTACTTATTCTTCTACAATGTGGAGAAGAGTACTCTCGCAAAAGTTAGGATTCAAGGATTGGAATCTACTATGAATATTTCCACGGTTCATACTTATCTAGACTATGTAGACAATGTGAAGCTTATCTGAGAGTACTCAGGATCTAAATTGCTTGGCTTCTAAGTTCTCATCAACTAGAGGTATAACTCTTCCTCCTTTCAATACTTTTCTTACAACTTCATCTATGCACAATTACTATGTGTTTAAAACACTAATTTAAGGTTATTTTATATCACTATTAATAATTTGTTTGTTTTTGTAACTCCGGAATTCCCAGATCCTGTAGAAGGGGACTAGACTATTTTCTCGGGGTGGTAATGTCCACAAATAAACCCTCACTGCCAGTTAATTATGTAGTAAGCATATACTCATATCCGTATAAGGACGAAGATTCACCGGATAAGCTTGACAGACACATAGAGAGGTAAGCTCAACACCCCGATGGTACACCTGTGGAAATGTCTACTTCAGAAGTAGACGCAATTTATAGACAAGTAAGTGGTTAATATTTAATATTAATTAAATATTTAATTTTACTTGTTTAATTTTATATAAATAATATAATTATACTAACATGATTTACGTTTTTTTCAGATTGCTCCGAAGAAGAAAGGACGGATTCTTGGAATTGG
>OVBA01001347.1:0-45651 GCA_900406435.1 Lepidium aucheri
TATGTTAAAATATATACACATATCATTTAGTCAATACACTATAAAAATAGGGATGTTAGATAACCCTATGAAAGAGTCATCAGCATAGTGGCAAGAGATTTGGATTTTTGTCTTAGAGGTCTTGGGTTTGAAACTTGGGAGTGGCATATTTTTAATTTTCGAAAACTATAAAACGACGACGTTTTATTTTAACGGTATAATAAACGGCGTGTCTATTTTGGTAAGTCAACGAAAAATTTAGCATTTATTTGGAAAGTCAAATAAAATTGAAAGTTATTTTGGTCGGTCTAAAAATTCGGGCTTTTTTGGCAATTCCTGAAAAGTTTAGGATTTTTCTGGCCGATTTCCCGTTTTAAATTATATAACTTATACATTTATTTATTTTCTATTTTTAGGAAACTGCTTCTATTGGAATATATATTATTTCATACTAACAAATATAGAAGAACAAAAAGATAAGTTTTTCTCTCAGACCAAAAAAAAGAGATAAGTTTTCTTTGAATTTAAATTTAGTAATGTATTATTATTAATACAAAACTCCATTGTTGTTATTATTTATCAATGAAATTGCTCAACTCTGTTGAAGGTGGATCCGATATCCTACTTCGGTTCACTGATAACAACGGGTTGGATACAAAAGAACAACTCAGTTGCAAGCACTAAGTCTTCAACTTGGATGATATATTCGACTCGGCAAAATATCTCGTCTCGGAAGGTTCCGCGAACCTGAAAAGAAATCGGATAACATATCAGCAAACGATAAATGGAAGTTTTCCTTTTCCGACATGGAAAATTTCCACAAATCTAGCACGAATCTTAACAGATTCAGTCTTACCAACAGATTTGTAAATCTTCCTTATTTTCTACATATGTAACCGCCTCTATTAACTATAAATAGATGCACAATCCTTTGAAAAAAGGATCCGCTTTTTGGCATACTAAAGTCTAATAAAAACATCAATACGGCAATCATCTCTTCTTGTTCTTAGTTAAACTTCTTGCTCCCAATCCAATCTACAATTGTCCTTGCCCATTTTCCTCCACTCTTGTAATCAGGAACCTCTGTTTTAGTACTCATTGTAGTAAGACTGGTTCCAGCAGTTGGCACTGTCTGTGGGGAAGATATCAAAGGACATCTTCACAAAAGCAAGAGAAAACTCTGAGAGAAGGAAGATGGTTGAAGGATAAATAACCATCAGCTCAACGGAAAGGAGGGAACCTTTCCCTCAGGAGCATGTCGATTTATCGAATGGATCAACCCTGAATTCAACTCAAATTCAGGAAGATAACCAACAAGAAACTCGGGAAGATACTGATCTTCCGCCACAACCACCAGGATCACCGACGCTCAGGACCTTAGTGTGAAACCTGATCGCACAACATGAAACTTCCGACAAAGAAACGTTGAAAGATTTGATAGACTCGAATCTCGTTTGAATGAGAGTCATCTCTCGACTACACAGGTCAATAGGCCGTGCGCGAAAGCATTGGCTAGTGTTCAAAGAACACTATTTAAAGAATTATCGAGTCCACAGCCAGTGAACACCTCGGTACAAGATCATTCTGCCATACTAAGCACGTCTGGACAGCATGGTCAAGTGACGTTAGACACTGCAACCGTACTAAAGATGATAGACGATATGAGGTCAAAATTTCATCAAGCAACCAGCTCGGCACCCGAGATAGGAAGAATCCTAGCTCAGGCACAAAACTCACCATTTGTACCGCGACTGAGAAGAGTCTCGGTAAACAGAGGATTGCGGCTCTGATGCCCCTCCTATGATGGGAATTTGGATCCAGTATAATTTATGAGCACCTTCAACGTCATGATGAACGGGACCAACTACACCATGGAGAATGAAGATGCAGCTTACTGTTTGCACTTCGTAGAGAATTTGACCGGAGACGCCTTGGTATGGTTCACCAAGCTACCAGCTGGGTCAATTGAAAGCTTCAACCAACTAGCCGAGTTGTTTATGAAACAATATGCCTATTCGTCAACTAGGACACCTCAACTGGTGAGTTGCGATCCTTAAGACAAGGCTTTGACGAGCCTTTAAAGTCGTATCTCGGACGCTTCAAAAAGAACCTAGCAAAAGCTAAAGTCAGCGATGACATGGCTATTGAAGCACTCCAAACTGGAATGGTGACCGATGAGGTACTTAAGCGAGACCTCTTCGTCAACAGGCCCAATAAAATCTCCAATGCTTTTTGCAGACTTGCAAGACACGCGGAATACGTAGAGGAAAAACAAATTCTCTCGCAGAACCAAGATATACAGAGGAACTCGGCAACTAAAGATCCGAGAGAAGAGCACTACGAGCCGAGACAGCATAATAGAGGGAAAGAAAACTCAGCAACCACTTTCCGAGTTGGGGAGAGTAATAGCCCCCGCGATAAGTCATTCAACAATACGTACAATCGGAACGAGTACTGTGGGTTTCACAAAAAATCAAGTCATTCGACCGCAAAGTTCAAACAGTTGCAAGAGTTCCCTTGCCGAGAAATTCAGTAAGGGAGAGTTGGAGGTTTCAAAAGAAGAAACCCAGAGTTACAAAGCACAAAAGCGGAAGGAAGCTGAGCAACGAGAAGCTGCTTTCAAATTGGCAAATCCAAAGGATACAACATCCTACTCGGTCCACTGAAAATAACGGGTCGAATACAAAAGAACAACCTGGTTACAAGCACTAAGTCTTCAACTCGGATAATATATTCGACTCGGCAAAATGTCTCTTCTCGGAAGATTTCGCGAATCTGAAAAGAAGTCGGATGACACATCAGCAAACGATAAATAGAAGTTTTCTTGTTCCGACATGAATTTTTTTCACAAATCTAGCATGAATCTTAACAGATTCAGTCTTATCAACAGATTTGTAGATGTTCCTTATTTTCTATACATGTAAACGCTTCTATAAAATATTAATATAAGCACAATCTTTTGAAAAAGGATCCGCTTTTTGGCATACTAAAGTCTAATAAGAACATCAATTCGACAATTATCTGTTCTTGTTCTTATTTAACTAGCTATTGCTCCCAATCTAATCTACAAGTGTCCTTGTCATTCTCCTCCACTCTTTTAATCAGGGACCTCCATTTTAGTACTCATTGTGATAAGACCGGTTCTAACAAACTCCACTTATCCCATCACAAAGATTTACCTATGTGATATACATATGTATTTTTATGATAAGATTTGTGGGCTGAATAATAATTTATAATAATACAGCAATTGATTATTAATTCACAAATTGTAATTTTATTGTTCATTTAAATGTCTATAACTAATCGATAATGTTGACTGAATTTTTTCAGAGGCGTCTAACAAAATTTGGGTTAAACAAACACAATCAATAAAGATAAGTTCTGAATCAGAACTTCTGATGCTATATATATATATATATATATATATACATTTTTAAATTTAACATAAATTTTATTGTACTCTACGTGATGTTATGTTAATTTTTAATTGTCCGTAGAACTCCATCGTAATTGTTCAGATTAATAACTGTAATATATATATATATATATAATTTTTACACATGATGGGATTCTGGGGACAATTAAGAAAAGTTATATGCAATGTTAAAGAATGACTTACATCAATTATCAGTTATCTATAAATGTTTTTAAATAGTAGTATTAAAAAATTTCTTTACACTATTTAATTATAGGAAATTTCTTCAACCATGATCAGAAGGTATTGCAAGTAATATCAAGTTAAATATTATTCTCTTCAATAATAATTCTTCTCTTCAATGTCATTTATTATATATATTTTTTTTAACAAGTAACCATTAGATCGACAACAAACTCCGATCCATAGCCTAAGTTCTCCAAATAGAGCCGGATGAGATTTGAACCAACCACTTCATACCTAGCTAAATCAGGGGCAAACCAATTGGACCACCTGTTTCTTGGCCATTTATTATATTTACATCTTTAATATTATTTATTCTTTATTAAAATAAATACATTTATTATTTATTTATACTTCCATATATATAGATGAGAAAATTTTCCATGTTTATTTCAAAAAGGTTATTAGTATAATCATTTTATATAAGTTTATGATTCGTTAACACCAAAATAAATTAATTTATGAACTATATGTTTCCTATCACCTAAGTATTTTTTTTTCTTCGTTTGTTTAGTTTTATTTAGGGCACAGAGTGGACATATGTATTTTTATGGCGAATACAAATTATTTATTGTTTTTGTGTGTAAAAGAGTTGTAATAAATCAAATACTTATTTAAAATGATATTAATATGACATTCATGATTTTTATATTATTAAAAAAAATCTGTAAATGAGGAAAAAAGTTGCAAATAAAACTTTAAGTCTAATACTATTGAAAAGGAAAGTGTGAACTAAATATATAACTGAAATAAGTAAGCCATAACATTAAAAAAATAAAACAAAGGCGATACATAAGTAGGCTAGATAATAATTAAAATGTAACTAACTTCATGCAATTTAATAATTTTTTTTGTCTAACTTATATATTATATTAATTTTGATAACTAAGAATCATGCATAGAGTTTACAAAGCTACAAGATTTGGTTAAATTACGAACATTTCGAGCTGACCAATTCCCTTTTCAATTGAGGCTTCTAGGAATCCTGTGAAGAGAGAAAGTTAGTATAGAGTCCTTGGAGTCTATCAAATTTCTTAAGATACTACGAGTCGTCTGGATTTGTCACCATCGTCAAGATATCTGCACACTTGTAGCACATTGTACTTCTGAGATTCCCAAAACTAAGAGTGACTCCATAGCCCAAATGATTGTTTCTAATTCTATGTACAAAGGCGATAAACCTCGAAACACACCTTGAGCTCCCATATTTGTTCTTCCAACTGTATCTATAAAACAATACCACCCTAATCCAGAGATGTACTTTGAATCTTTCCAGGAGCCATTCACATAACAACGGTATCCAATAAAATTCGGATCTCCTATGAACGGTCGAGATGCAAGCTCCCATATTTTGATTGCATAATCTTGACATGCCCTACTTACCCTACCCATCTCCTCTTCCAACGTACCACAGATAACATCCAGAAATCGAAGTGGAATGATTCATATTTCATTACCTCCTCCAAGTCTGATTTGTTTTCGAAATCGAATTGGAAGCGACCTACCAAGCAACAAGAGTGATCCAACATCCTTCTTTGCTGGATTTAAACATCTTCCGATGAGAGTCTTGTCATAGCCCTTTATGATTCCTAGTTATCAAACTTTGGGATTTTGACACGATCAATTTTAGGAGTGCTTCCATCATTCGAGTTCCTCATCAGAGCGGATTGCATAGTAAAATAAGAAAAAGATTTATCTCACAGAACTTCAAAGAAAAAAGAATATAGAGAATTACCTAACATATTAGCATCGCTCTTATGGAATCTGCTTGGAAAATCCATGGCCCCAAATTGAAAGGATATGAAGATGATTAATACTATTGATAAAACAAGATCCGTAATTGATGTTAATTGTTCAAAAATTGGATTCCACAATCGATTAAAGTTAAGACAGAAACTCGAAATTGAGTCTTTCAATTTCAGACACAAAAATTGAGTAAAAACCATCCCTAAACCAAATCGCTTGGACTGAAAAAAATCCGTAATCGTATATAAGAAAAAGGAAAGAAATCTTCTAACCTTTGAAAGACAAACATCTTGATCGGAGCCGATATACCATCGGAATACCATTCCTTTCTCCTCTTTACCAAGTGTTTGGGCGGATCCCAGATCTCTTTATCAAGAATTACATATATCCTATAGATCTTCCAAATCTCATTATCATTATACTCGAGATAACTCGAAAAAGTTAAAATCTTCATAAGTGCCAAAAATGAATCAAAATGAATCCCCCAAATCCATTGAGAATCTGAGTAAAAGAACCTATGAGAATCAAGAATGAAGAGACGAAGAAGCCCATGATCTGGGAAAAGCGAAGACGACGAGCCGTCCTTCAAAAGGCGGAGATCACCATTATCATCGCCTCAGAGAGTTTTTTTTCCTATTTGTATTAATATTCAAATAGACAAAAAATCTATAGCAAACTTACAAAGCAACAAAAAAGATAGGTTGAATATATATATATATATATATATATATATAACTTATTCAAGTTATCCTTATAGTACTCTCCATCTAGTGTATCATGGACGATGCGATCTCATAAGCACAATCGGCGCACAAAAGATGAAGAGATGTTTTCACTTACACCATAGTTATGTCATGGAATGCTGACACGAAAGAATCTATTAGTTGAACTGTCACAGTGACAAATCTCTCTAACATATAATAATTTCAACTCTGAGAAAACAGAATTGACATCAGTCCTTACATATTTGCAAACAGATCTTCAAAGAAAATTGAATTTTTTATTCTTTTTGATATTAATGGTATGAGAAAATTTTTAAAACCTTCCTTTTTGAAGATTCTTCGAGACATCATAATAACCGAGTATAGATACATGGCCTCGGGATAAGCACTTTGAGATGCATCACATAACTATGTTAGACCTTCATCTTTAGGTCATCGTAAATATAATACAATATTCCCAAATGATACAATACGTCAAGATTATGAATAAGTCGTAACCTGTTGTATCTAATGTAGCTTTGCCTTGGATTCCCCCAATCTGGACAGCATGTTTCTTCTTCAACTCAAAGTCTTTGCAGAACACGATCATCATCACATATAGCATGGAACTTCTTGCAAACCAATCTTGAGTTACGAACGGATGATAAAGAGAAACCAGCACATTTGGAAGCTATCTCGAGCAGAATATCCTCGTGTAGAGACACGAGAAAACCAATTCCATTGTTTCTGTTTTTTTTTTGGAGGAAGACATCAAAAGAAATTGAGGAAGCAAAACTGAAAAGACAGAAGTTGATACAACTATTTAAAAGATTTATTGAAATAATTGCAAGTCTACAATTTCTGTTTCGATTGTGTTTTATAAGGTAAAAAGAGACAACCTAAATAGTTATAGGGATGGTTTAGTGACTCTCGTTTCTTATAATTCTTTTTTTTAATTTGATGAAAGCGATTTCTTTTTATTAATACAAAATAGAATAATAAGTAGAGGAAAATGAAAATCTTAATAAATTACATCCCAGGATTATAGTAAATATGTTGATTTGATTTATGTGTTAAGTTCAAATTATTATGATTTACATTAAGATGCTTGGTCATAAAAAAAAATTCTCTACTCCAAGCAATGCTTTGGAAACTGCCAAACATCATTACTTATTTGAACCAGTTCTCATTGTTTGATTTTTCTTTAAAAAAGTATAAACTATTAATTTGTTTTATAAAACTTTTATAATATTATTATAGAGAAATAAGTTTGTGGAATTAAAAAATGAAACGTGCTATTTTAAATTTAAAATTCGTTTCACTGAAAAACACTGATATTGGCATTACTATAAGGTACAAATTAGGGTTTAGAAATATTTACAATATATTCAAAATGGAAAAAGGAAAAAAAAATTTGTATATTATAGAAGGATATGTTAACATACAATCACTTTCTCGTTTGTCTATTTCCAAGTCAAAAGAATATTAATTAAGGTTAAAGTACTGCTTAAATGACCTGTTTTCCTTAACTACCAATAAAATTATAATTAATTAATAGTTAAGTAAAATAGAATTTTCCTACATACGTTATATATATGATAAGATCTGAATCACTCATATATCAAATCATCTGAAACCTACTTAATACTATTTTTTAAAAAAAAAAATTTTTTGCCAAAATTCAATTTCTTATTCATAGACATTGAGAAAAACAAATCCGTATGAAATATCTATTATTTCGTTTTTGGATCATAAATTAATTTCTATAGCTTATTCTTGTTTGAATTTATTTTTACAAAATCTTCTAAGCCTCCGTTTGGCATGAAAGAAATCTAAAGAGATATGTGATGATAGATACATTCTATTGCGAATTTCACTTGAAGAATATAAGTATACTCCATATTGGCCGGACAAAGCAACGGCTCAAACAATATAACTGTTTGCGCGTGAATGAAAATCCGGAAGCTTTGTACAGGTTAGCACCTATATTATTTTTTATGAAAACATAAAAGATGAGGGTTTGAATTTAAATATTCCATTGTTTCACTGAAAATATTAAAAAAATTTCTTAGTTTCTAAGGTAATTCACGAATCAAGACAAATATTTATTTATGCTCTACTTGCTAGTAGAAATTAATTCTATATTATCTAATGTTTCAGAGTTACGCATCATAAATATGTAAGATAAAGATAAAATTAAAGAGAAAAATATCGAAAAGAACAAACTTTTATATTTAAGGCAAAAAAATCAACTTTTTAATTAACTAAATAAATCCTCAATTTTCTTTTAAACTACCTGTTTTAATCCTAAGATTAATTAACAGTAACAGAAAACTAGTTCGGTTAAAAACACTTAATGAGAGAATCTCAACATCTTTCTTTCAAGTTCATCAAAATACTTGACTTTTAACACAAAATCATCAGACTAACTAAAAGCAGTTGAAGTAAACATAAAAACACTAGAAATTTTTTAATGAAGCAGTAAAAAAATTATTTTTAACTTACCTTTGTGTTATTACCTATTCTCAAACAATCCATTAAACATGTTGCTATAGCCACTACACTCTCCAAGATTTATACAACTTTACACATTCACCGTCATGAACATAATCTCAAAACAGATTACTATATGTGTTCTGCTTTTTTAAGAACTGACACAAAAAATAATGCCAAGATTACATTTTCTCACGAAAAGCACAATTACATTGACCACAACAATATTTCATAGAAACTAAGATTTGTTGTTGTTCCTCAGTTTTTTGGCTACAACTTTCATAACTATGTTTTGTCCCTGCATTAATTTCAATGGTTTACTTGTGTTTTGTTTGTTGATGTGATACTCTAAATTTTTTTTGTCGACATTATTATGGCACAAATCTGAAAAAAACAAAGTGTATAGTCCCTCTATCCAACCGTTGTTTCATTAAAATTCTCCATAACAATTTGTATTTTAAATCACACAAAATCTCAGAAGATAAAAGTATAAAAGACATTCATTTCAGAAATCAAATGAAACATTGGAGAGAAAAGCATTAATCAAAAACTGTGGAACTACTAATGCCTCCCTACGGTGGTCTTTTATGTAAACCTTATGATTGTATTTTTGAATCTTCTCCATATGATTGTCCTTGTGATAGTCTCCCTTATATCAAAATAGAAAAGATATATAAATATATATCAAGTATAATAAAACATACCAAGTAAATAATATCAAATATTCAATTACCTGGCTTTTTTTTCGGACGACCCCTTGGTCGTTTTGCTTCACAGTTGACACTTTTTTTGAACAAGTTGTCTTACTATGACCATCTTCTCTATATTTTGAACATGTCATGATACGATGTTTGTGTGTTAACTTGATCTTATTAGACAAAGAAGCAGCAGATTTATTGCGTCCTTTATGCCTAGCATGTGTACTTGGTCTACCATGATTGCTTAATCTGTATAGTGGTGGTAAGACAGGTAGTTTATTTCATCTTGGCCATAGTTTCATACCTTGCACATGCTTAATATCACACTCATATGTTTGCTGCCACTTTCGAGTTGTGTAAAACTTTGATACATAGTCATCAACTTTTAATTTTTTTTGTTGTAATAACACAAATTGCATGAATACATGTTATACCAGTCAGTCACTACTTCAATCAACCACAAATTTTCATACTCATATAGACAGAATAAGCAACACCATGATAGTTTATCTCCTGTAGATATCATGTGGCTATACAATCCTCAGACCTATCTGTAGCTGATGCAATTTCAGCATGTGCTCGCTTTGTGAATTGTGTCTTCAACCTATTTTGTAATAATAGACTATTTGCTTTATGTTCCATGCACCGGCTCCTATTATCCTCTAACATTGCAAGTAATGGTTTTTTCCTTGTATCGCAAATGGTTCTATTGAAAGACTCATTCAGATTGTTCAAGTTATCATTGCAAAATGAGCCAAGCTTAAAGAAGACACGGGACCATGTAATAGGGTTAGTGCGTTGTAGTGAATCATGTGCACATGTGTTGTAATTCCTCAATACTTCCATATTATCAACAAAATCTACTTTAGTATAACTGCATGCTATTTTCCAAACTAAATGCTCTAATTCTGAATCTTTGATTTCTCTTTTCCAATTTGCCAAAATTTGTCTAATACACATATAATGTTCAGCTTGTGGAAGTTCGTGAACAAACATTCACTAAACCCTACAAAAATATATAATAAATAGAAAAAATTCCAACCTTACAAAAATATATAATAAATAGAAAAAAATTGAATTTTATAAAATTTAGTATGCTTATTTCTTGAAAGTAAGAACTATATTTAACTCTTAACAAAATACAACACAAAAAGGCCCATTATAATAGATTTGTGAAACACAAAAAAGTGTACTTTAATTCCAAGAGTGGCAGTCAATTTTGTTGAATCATATATAGTACTATTTATATATAAAAGACATGAAAGCAAGTCATGCACCATTTTTGGACTGAAGAAATCGATTTATTAACAATAATAAATATTTGTGTTATGCATGATTACCTAAGATAAAATTTGAGAAATATTCTTTCATGATAAGTATTATATCATAGTAATTGTTTGGGATACTATCACAAAATTTTGGATCTTTTTTTCCATCTCTGACCACTCGATATTTTCAAAAACTTTTTGCTTATCTAATATTATTTCTCCATCTCCAAGTCTCAAATCATTTTTAAGATGTTTAACAAACCAATCCCAGTTAGTATTATTTTCCACCTCAACTACTCCCCATGCAATAGGAACTATTTTGTTATCTCCATCTCTTCCAACAACAGCTAATAGATATCCTTTGATATCCCATTTAAGGAAAGCACCGTCAAGTCAAATGATAGGTCTACATGTCTGCATCCAAGACTCTCGTTGTGATGCAAAACAAACATATAAGCGATAAAATCTTTGTTTGCTTTGTAGAATTGGTCAATATCCATAGTAGATGACATATTAGATTTGAGGATTTCTTCTTGGTAATCTCATATACAAGCAAAATGAACTTCATGACTAGATTTTCTTTCACGTACAAGTTTTGACTTTGCTTTTCCACATTGGTTTTTGATAACAATTAAATTGTAGTCTCTCTTGATCTCATCAACCATGTCCTTTTTTGTTAGTTTGAGATTTATCTGCAACCTTCCCTCAAATAGTTGTGCAATAGATTATATCTTCACCATTTTAGAATACCCCTATCTGTTACATATATGCTCATTTTTGTAGACTTTTATCTGCATCTTGTGTATACCTTTTTCAAATGAGCAATTAACTCTCCAATTACAATCTTCAGCAGAACATCTTGCACTAACCTTCTTAGATGTAGACTTGTAAAACTTAATATCATATCTAGTTTTCAGAGAATACCTAAGAAGTGCAAGCTTGAAATCATAAGTGAAAGCTTGAAATCAGAAGCACATCCGAATGTTTTTCCCAATGCTAGAAGTTTATTATGTTCTATTATATTTTCTCGTACTTCCTTATGTTTTATCTCTTTTTCATCGTCAGATGTCAAAATATTTGGTATAATATCTTCATTACAAATATCATCTCCACTATCTACATCAAGCTCGTCCAAATCATTTCTCACAACATCTCAAAAAATTTCTACTAAATCTTCACAAGCTTCTTCTTCAACACCTAGACCATTTTCGTCATTTTCATTTTCATTCTCTAACCCATTGACAATAACGTAAAGTCATCTATACAAACAACCTCATGTTCATCTTTATCATCAGCACGTAAATCCTCACCACCAAAAGATTCAAATTGTTCCCCACATAAACAAGTTTCAGTATGTAAAAATGTTTTCTTTTATATATATTGGCATATTCTTTTTTCAATTTTTTTTCGGTAGAACAACGACATATTTAATTTTTTTCTCTCCTTATTGACATCTTTTATCTACAAACAGTCAGAATAAATTAATATAAAATTTCATAACAATTATTAGTATCAAAAAGTAATTCGTTAGTTCACATGTCTATAAGTATAAAAGTGTTTTCCTGTTTATGAAATCATTATAAGAGTATGAATTACAGAAACAAGAATTTTGATTAAGAGAAAATTGTTAGTTTACAAATATACATGAGTGTATGTTGATTATAAAAGCAAAATCAATCGTAAATATAACAGTAACGTAGTCAATGAAAATCCTTAACAACAGTTACTTTATAAGGTTACACAAACTAGCTAGTACTACATTATAGAAGCACGAAGCATATGGTGGAGCAAGTCACACAACCATTACCAGACATTGATCATTAACAGCAAGTCACAAAATTAGTGCTAGAGTTAATCTACTTTAGAGCAATAACTTACAAAGAATTTAAGGACTTTGATAAGGCGTTGCATGTTACAGTTTCTTAGTAAGAAAAAGAGGAACCAATAAGTGTAAGAAAATAGAAGCAAAGCATCATGTGGAGATTACGGGATGAAAATTGATTTTAGGGATTAAGGGATTAGGGTTTTGTTTTTTAAACGGTGACTAACTATTTTTAAACAGTGACTAACAGAGTCTATATTTTTGTTACTGTTAATTAACCCAGGGATTAAAACTGCTAGCCTAAAAGAAAATTGATGATTTATTTAGTCAATTAAAAAGTTAGTTTTTTTACCTTAAATATAAAAGTTTGTTCTTTTTTCAACAATTTTCTCTAAAACTAAATAAAAATGACAGAAAGCTTGTTTTAAAAATATATTTTTATATAAATTGATATTCAGTATAATTAAGAACACAATAATTATATTAGTAAGTCAAAAGTAATGAAACCATATTAAAAAAATATGAATATAATATATAGTAGAATTATATAATTATATATAATATATTAACAAATATGATTTTGGAATGATTAAATATATTTATTTATTCATAAAAGATTTAATTATTACATGCAAGAAAATATTATAACTTGTAAGAAGGAAATGTTAAAAGATTTTCTTCTCTTCATCTTCCATAAATCGTGAATCTTAATAACAAAACATATCTAACTAAAATGAACGAAACATTCTCGAATCGATTGCAACTCAGAGTTTGCATAATCGAGATTAATGATGAAATAAAAAAGGAAGGTAACCGTTTAATATTAAACTATATATCATTAGATAAATTAAACAAAATAAATATGCTAAATTTAATATTTTATATACCTCTTAATAAAATCCTTGACATCATAAAAATAAGGAAATTTAAAGATTATAATTATATCAAAACAATTCGTAATATGGATATCACTTGCAAATAAGCATTGTTATAATTAAACTTGACTCAGTTTAATAGATATACAAATAAATAGTTAGAATTAGAAACACAATTAATCCATGAGAGAATATTAATTTTTGCAAAAGAAATCAAACATGTAACTATATTACCACCAGAATTACGAATAGCATCAAACAAAAACTCAGCATACTTCCACATAGTGTACATGGAAGAAGAATATTCCTAACGAATAAAATTTAATAAACCATTAGACATAAATTGGCCAAAAAAACCAATAAACATTATAAGAATATAAAAAGTATTAGATAAAGTATACTTAGAATCAATGAGATCGAATTGAAGTCTCTCGATGGGGTTATTATTGATTATAGGAGTTACTACTTCAACAACATTCATAACTTGACCAAGAACATCTGAAAACATTTTCATAAATAGAAACAAAAATATAAACAATGATAACCATAACAATAATTATCAAAAGTAACATATATATATATATATATGTGTGTGTTTAAAAAATTATCCTACAATGAAGCAAAACTATTAAAAAAATGACCTGTCAAAATATTGTTATCATAATGTCTGTTGAGAGTACTTTTAAATATGGCTATGATACGAAATTATCATCAATAACTGTATCACATATAGTGATGGTTGTTATGTTGTTAAGAACAATTTAAAAAAAATGAAGAAGTCTTGTAAAAATCATTAGAAAAGTGGAAGTTATTAATTATCTTCCATTCGCCAATATTGATAGAATTTTTAAACATTTTTACATGTTCCTCTTCGATAGTGACACAAATTTTGGTCTCTAAATAATGAAAGAACGAAAAACAATGTCTCATAACATATCTGAGTAATAGGTTTCAAAATAAACATCAGATACGTAAAATCATATTTTTATCTGCAAGAATCATCCTAATAATTTTAGTGGACATTATTCCATCTCATGATCAAATGTGCAAAAACTTGCATTTGATCTTCAATAATTTTTTCTTAGTCGTCTAAATGTCTTTGAAGCGGGTGAAGTTATCGAGCTTGGCTAAGGTAGAAGACATGGTAAACCAAAAATAAAAATTAAAAAACAATAAGAGAAATAATGGCGAGATCGTGATAAAAAAATATACTGCAATTAGGGTATTATATAGTAACGCTTAGCTATCTATTCAACCTAGTATAGATAAAACCATGGACTAAAATATTCTCATTTTTCAAAACTTGTTGTTTTTATGGTGTAGTTTAAGTTAAAGATATTTTGTTTATGGAATACATAGCATTCGGATTCTCTTCAAATTTATATATAATTCAGTTGATATATCAAAGAGAAACTAGATATTTCAAATAAATTTCATAAGTTGATGGTTATTCATATAAAAAAAGAATCTATGTAAATAAATTCGAGAGAATATCAAATTAAATGATAATATCGAGAATATGGTGAAAAAGATTATGATCAGAACAACATTTCCAAATTCGAAAAATAAGGAGATTTGATAGAAACGATAATTGTAGATTAGTTTAAGGTAACAAATATCGTCTTATACATCTTCTTCTCCTACAATGTTATTTTCGCCATTGTTGCTGAAACTTGAATGAAGGTGAACAACCGACAAAGAAAAACTCAAAATTTTTATAAAATTTTTTAAAAATATATTTATGCGTAGAATGGCTACAAAAATATTTAAAAATTTTTTAATTTTAATGTGCGGGACGGTGGTTTGTGAATTTTTTATGATTATTTGATGAATATTAGAGCGGACATCACAAAGCAATAGTGATTAGAGGAGGTTTGTGAATTATAGCCAAAACATAATTTAAAAAGGTATTTTAATTAATTTTTTTAGATTTAGTTAATTATAGAAATGAATGGTCAGAATCTAAAGCTAAAAAGGAGGGCAAGATTTCTTCCAGAGGGTCGTATGAAATATTTTTTACCGCTTTGTGCTTCCACATTTAATGCAAAAAAAAAATTTCCAAAGAGGAATCCTCTGATTGGTCTGAAAAAGAGGTATTTTGAAGTGGGTCCCAAAATTGTACTCCCCTTTTAATATTTAGAGATGCACATCAAAATACACAAACTTAGACATGATATATTGAATTTTATATTTATACTTAATTATAACGAATTACAATTATGAGCATTCAAGTGCAATTTAAATTTGTGATCCTAATATTGTAAATAAAACTAAACCAATATTAACTTGTACCAAAACCATATAAATCATTACCAAACCAAAACTCAAAAACACAATAAAAGAACTGACTTGAAATCCCTAAATCTCATGAACTCAACTATCCCCAACACTTAGCATTATCTTCTACGGGCTGAACCAAAAATTATTTTCCATAACATATTGTAGAAATCTTATTCTTTTTATAAACTCAACAAGCCTCAAGATTAGTTTTCTTTCCCTTTTCAATTGACTTTTGAATCAATTACCTTTTTGGTAAAAGAAGGTAAACATAACGCAACTGAATGAAATCCCAAAAAGATAGAACATTTGTAAGGACGAGATCATACAGATGAAATTGTATATTAAACAAATTTCTGTTTTATCTTGGCATTGCAAAACTTCAAGGGTTTATTTGATTTGCTAGAGTTGTCGTCAATTAGATTCACTAGCTGTTTGAAGTCAACATCAGATCCCTTTGTAGAACAGAGCATAAATCATATAACCCCACTGCTAAAAAAGAAGAACCATGAAGTGTTACACATTCAGCTTAAGATATTATCACAAAATAATGAGAGGTTGAATATTTTATTGTAGCAGAGCAACAAAAGATCATTGTTATTGTCTCTCAACTTTACATTTATTATTCGCTCCGAGTTTCTTTGAATTGTAAGCATTTAATTGATCTTAGACATCTATTAATTTATAGATTCAATAATTTGGAATTATGCTTGTCTAAAAGTTTCAATACATCATATGTTTTTGCGAACTAGTTTTTTTCTTGATATTCCAATGTAATTTGGAGTTTGAGAAATCTAAAAAGATAAGGATCTTGGAAGCAAACATACTGACTTGGAAAACGCATAATATGTCAAATAGATTGAAATATATTTTAGTTCAACCAACATATGTTCAACAAAATATAGTTTGATAAATAAAAATTAACCTCTCTAAGATGTTTCCTTTACAACACCATAACGTCTTTCTTTTATCTAATTTAACCCAAAAATAATCCACTCAAGTCGACTCTCTAGAGGTGCTATTGAATTAACTTATATACTTTAAAATTCTGCAAGGTAAGGTTTCTACTTTGGCAACACCTTGTAATTGCATTCTCTTTGTCCTGCACTCCGGACACTATAAAAAGAAAATACCATCAAGCAAAGATGAGAAACTCTAGTTACGAATAACAAAATCTCGATGTATTTTCCTCTGAAATATTTAACTAAAATATCACGATATAAAATAATAAAATTAAATCTTAAATATATCATTCGGTAAAAAAAAGAGAAAAAATTATGACTACCTTGTTAAGACACCTTCTCGAGTTGTTTCCTATTTAACCACATAAACCACAATGCATTTTCTTATCTTTGCGGCCAACCTTTTTCTTTGGAGATTCATTGATACCTTTTATTCTAGCTTTACCTTTCGGTCTTCCTGGAATACATTTATAAGGAGGTTCTTCAATACGTGTTTCACTTGAAATTTTTTAGAACTTAGACCCGTTTACCGTATTAAACCGTAGTTGTATGTAGCTTGCCATCTAAAAGTTAAATAGTAGTCAGATATGTAGTCTTCCACCTCCTTATTGTTTTCTCGGATTATAGTAACTGCATGACAAAAAGGAATTCTTGTCAAATCCTACTTTTGGTAAGCTCATGTCCACCTAGTCGAGCTAAAATTATAACAATTCCAGCATTGTACAATTTCAAATTGGCCACCGGTGCTAGAAATAGAGTAACAGTCCTAAGCTTCCTCACATGATTTAGCCAGCTCTTTTCTTGTTTCAGGAGTATGCTTAGCTGTTTTCTTGGCAGCAGTCTTCGACCTGTTAGCAATTCTTTGCATTGCATCCCTTTTATCAACTCCATCATCTGAACAAATGGTTTTTTGCATTCAGTCTTTATTGTTCCATCAAAAGATTTTGTCATGTTGTCATGGGTGTCAGCACAACAAACACCAGCCCTAAAAAATGCCATGCCCCATGTTCAATAATCCTTCTTCAAAAGATCATCACATGCTTGTAAATCAGTTTCCCTGAAAGTAGCCAAATTATTTTTAAAATCAGCTTCATTGTAACTGCTCGCCACACGCCAAAACAATGGCTTCGAAGTCTCAGACTTGTGAATCTTCTTGAGGTTGGAGTAGATGTGTCTACCATAAGCTCGATGTTCAGCCATTAGTAACTCAACTGAAACACCATGAATAAAACTTTTATGGATATCATCGTTCTCAGCTAAAATCAGATATAGCCCATACTATTGGATATATCTGATTGTTAGTGTCTCTTCCAATCATAATCAACAACATTCCATGCATTGAATTCTTCAAAAAAAGTTTCATCTAAACTAATTAAAGGCCTAAAATCTCCTTCCATGTAACGCATCAAAGCAGATATAAAACCGACTAAAAGTTATAGCTTCATTGACTTTTAAAGTTGTGTTGATATCCACTATCGAACGTGAGTTTGATCTGAAATTTTTTTTTAAAACGAGCAAATATTGACGTTAGCTTATAACAAAACATAAAAGTATTTGTAGACATGAACATATGTGTAACACATGGAAGCAAATTGAACTTAAACACGTTATTACACGACTATTTTATTTACAAATTAACATTTTATTACGTGAAATATTCCTTAATAACTAACACATAAACACAAACGTCAAATAGGAAAATGAGTAAAACTCAAGCAACACATAATGTAACATGAGTAAATTAGTAATGATAAATACAATATGAAACTCAACAATCACAAATAGAAAATATGAGCAAATATTATAAATGTCAAAAATAGCAAACATGAGCAAATAAAACTCAAAAACAACAAGCAGAAAACATGAGTAAATTTCACAAAACTAAAACCATCAAAACTGAAGAAAAATACCTAAAATTTTGCTTACATGAGCAGCTCTAACTCATAGTCTCCCAATCGTACGAACTGTCGTTATTCTTAGCCTACAACTTATCATGCGCTATTTGTTTTGCAACTTCAGACGGTGTCTTTGAAATAGTTATATTGAATCTTTTTTTCATCTCATCACGAATTTTAGGTGCACTAATCTCCGAATTTTTTCTTATATCCTCTAACATAATATCAGCAATTACGGGGCTCTTAATAAGCTTGTGATTTCCTTTTGGATGAAAAAAATGAATATATTCGTATACTTTTACCATCCAGTTCTTTATCGGATTCTTAATTGCACAATATATACGCCAATTACACCATTTGCCACCACATTTAGCTTCAAGCTTTTTTCATCAAGCAAAGATCACATTTCGCCTAGTTTTCAATATATATGTTATGATGTTTTGAAGTCATTCCCACTCAAAAATAACTACCTCAAACTTATATACCATCAGGCAAAGCCACTTTAACTATACATTGAACTTGTTCTTCTTCATCCCCGGATGACTGTTTGTATATGGATATACTTCATCTGTGTCCAGAAAACATCACCATAATAATTATCTTCGAAGACATCGTCTTCTTCTCGATCATCTTCAGAATTGCAGACATAAAAAATATATAAGAAAACCAGAGAGCATCAAAGAACAAAAAAAGGCCATAGTACATCAACTCAAACAAACAAAGTATATAATCAAACACAAATTAAAATTTGAAAACAAGTTTGATAAAATAAATAATAAACTTTGAAGCAAGCAAACCCAATTTCACTCAACTTTTCACCTATTTCAACGTTCAAAATCTCATTGTTAATATTAAATTCTCCACTACCAAAACCATGACATAGCAATGCTGTGAAATTTTTTTATTATTTTCTTAAAGAACATCTTGTTGAATGAGCATGTCATGAAGAACAAAACTTATGAAAAAAATTTCAACTAAATATTATCATAGTACTTCTTATTACAAGTTGATTTATATTGTTTCAAAAAAAACCATGAAACACAAAACATCTATAAACACATAAACATCAACAAAAAATACCTCAAGCTTGTAGGTGGAACTGAAATCTTTAACCCACAGATTTAATGTTTTTTTTAACTGCAATTGAAACCACAAACGTAATGAATCAATTTGAGAGACATTTATTCCTTTTATTTTTAAATATTGAAGATTAAGATTTTCACGTCACTTTTATTGTGTTTTTGAGTTTTGGTTTGACATTGATTTATTATGGATTTGGTATAAGTTAAAATTGGAATAAACTCTAAGACTTAATACTCTAAAAATAAGAATAAGAAAAAGCTGATAAATTTATGAAGAAGAGCATGGCCAAAATAAGAATAAGAAAATTAAGCATACGAGAGTATAGAGGCTCTAAAAATCAAAAACAGTGCCTTTGAAACTCCAATATTATGGAGCCTCTATACTCTTATTGATTTATCATATGCTTTATGTAATTAAGCATAAGAGAGTATAGAAGCTCCATAATATTTAATAGCTTAATGCTTCTATATAGAGTTTTTCTTAAGTATAGAGCATTAAACATAATTAAAATACAATTTTACCCTTATTAATTTGATTAATATTCTGTTGATAATATTGAAAAGAAATTGTGATGTCTAACTTTGTAATTTTAAATCTAATTACTCAGCACTATGTCAATCACATATCATAAACTTAATATTGAAAGCTTACAAAATTAGACATCATAATTTCTCTAGTATTACCAGCTGATTATTAACCAAATTAATAAGAGTAAACTTTTATTTTAATTATGCTTAATGTTTTATGTTTGGAAAAACTCTATTTAGGAGCATTGAACTATTGAGCATCATGGAATCATCTCTGCTCTCTTTAATTGTTAATGAAATAAAGTTGATTGGCTTTGTAGAGCATTAAAGCCTCAATTATAACTATTATGATCTACCAATAAGCTCTTTGTGAGATTAAACAACACGTTTGTTTTAAATATCTTGTTTGTTGTTCCAGATATATTCGAATATTTAGAAATTCTCATGTACAAATTTAAAGGTAAATATTTGAATTTGTTGTTATATAGTTCTCGTCTGTCTTTTAAGATAATTGTGTTTAGAGGAGCTTCAGCATACCACTAGACCAACATAAATCCAATTCGGCTCATTACGGGTCTCAAAGCTTGGCTAATTACGAGTCTCAGATCTTGGTTTATTACAAACATTGTCCCTCGGCTCGGCTAGGATCTCGGCTCAAAACCCATCTCAGACTTCAGTCCATCAAAGATAGTCCAACATTCATGTGGCTCTTAATACACAAGTCAAGAAGATAAAAAATATTTTATATTTCAAATATGGAATATATTTAAGAATTTATGAAGATCTTTAGAGATAATATCAATTTTCTATAAGGAAAATGAAAAGTTACAATGTAATCTATAACTAAACCGCCTATATTCACAAGAAAGTAACCTCCAAAAAGAGGTCATACATTCATAATTGACAAACAAGCATTCTATTATTTAGTACACACAATTTTCTAATATCTTCTCTTTATCTCTTCATTAGTCAGAGTTCTTACTCACCTTCCTTCATAAATCATTCGATTAGGATTGAAAATCTTTGAGGTAGATCCGGTTCAAACAATTGGATATGATTTTCTTTCTGAATTGCAATTTTTGCAAGATTAAAATGTTCCAACAACTAATTTACATGGACTTTTGTATTGATTTCTTTAGAGTTTGAACTTCTCTTTAGGAGCTTTTATGGTTGTTTATGAGTATGCACAAATTTAGACAAGTCCCATTTTTCATCTTTGGCCTTGTCTCTATAAAACAGCAAGTCATAAAGATGTTTGATTCGGACGGTAAAGGAGGTGGTACATAACAAACCTTTGCCGGAATAATTAATTTTTTTGTCCCAAGATGTTAAGCTTAATCTTTTATGTGAAAATAGAACACTCATATCACTATTTCAACTACTCCAAGATATCTATCTATATATCTTTTCAGGTGAAAAATATGTTCTTTAAATTCGTTATCACAATGAGTTATATTTTTTAAGCCACTAAACAAAGTTGCTTTCACGTAAGATATGTGCTTAAAAGGAGAAGATACGCCAATATTTGTCTAAAATAAATATTAAGACAATTAGCAGTTGTCATTTATTAAGATAAAATGTAACCTTGATTTCTAACGGTTTCATGCAATCGTGTGTATGTAGTAATTTTTTTAGATGCAAAATTTTTTAATTTCCTTAAAATTTTGAATAGTAGTATGTTTTTTGGTTTATATCCATGACGATAAACTTTTTTTGCCATTTAAAGTTTATTAAAATTTCTCAAATGAGCTATGAGTTTACAAAACGTTACATAGAGAGAGAGAGAGGTGCTTTTATATTGTGGCCCAAAACCAAGAATGAGGTGGCACTAAATCACATCACACGCCTTTTAGTTGTTCACGTGTCAATCCGTCAAACTCACCATCATGCAATTTCCCACGATACATGGATTTACTTTGCCAAAAAACCATCTCGTCTCAACTCTCTTTTCTTTTGTCTTACCTAGTTGATGACTATTATCTCCAAAGAAGTCCATCAGAAACTGAACCCGATTAGATCTACCGTTATTTTCCACCTACAAGGACCAAACTTCAAGAGACTTCACCGCCTTCATAAAACAAAATCATTGATTCTGAATCAACCCATATTTTCTTCTCCTCCATGAGCGGTGGTAACCAATGAAGATTCACACCTCGAAGAAATAGAGCAGCTATATACAAGGACTTCGTACTTCCACAAAATGAGATATGTGGTTCCATCAAAGATCAATGAGGAGATGGATTGCAAAATCACGATACTATGATCGGAAGAGTAAGCCCAGAGTAACACCCATATTTTTATTATTGGCTAAGACCAAGCCGTATGAACACAAAAACAAAACCAGCAGAAAAACTTAAGGAGAAAAAAAAACTAAAACGATATTAGAAACCAAAGAGGATCTCCGGGCAGTTAGACCAGCATTAACGCAGGTTTCTTAGGAGTTTCTTAATGGAAAAAATAATTAAAATAATCATTTAATCTTAAGAAACGTTGAAGGATCGTTTCTTATATAAGAAACGATTTTCTGATTAAGAGCCGCATACGTGGCCATTTCTGATTGGGCGGAGAAAAAAAGCAAAACCAGTGGAAAAAAAAAATTGGCCTCAGAATCAGATTCTCTTTCTCTCTCTATTTTCGTATCTCTCTCTTTTCTCTCTCGCGACAAGGGCGATTTGTGACCGACAAGGGCGAGGCTTTGCGAGCAATCGGTGGGAATCAATGGGCTTATCTGCTTCCTCAGATTTATGTGAATCTCGGTATTGCGCTTGAAGGAGAAGGTATGGTTTTGAGTGCTTGTGAGTATTATAGGGAAGCTGCGATTCTATGTCCTACGCATTTTAGAGCTCTGAAGCTTCTAGGTAGTGCATTGTTTGGTGTGGGTGAGTATAGAGCAGCAGTTAAGGCCTTAGAGGAGGCTATTTACTTGAAACCGGATTACGCAGATGCTCATTGTGATTTAGCTTCGTCCTTACATTCAATGGGTGAAGATGAGAGAGATATCGAGGTTTTCCAGAAAGCTATAGACTTGAAACCTGGGCATGTAGATGCTTTGTATAATCTCGGTGGGCTTTACATGGATTTAGGTGAGACAGAAGAAGCTAAACGAGCGCTTAAAGAGGCACTGAAACTGACTAACCGGGTTGATTTGCACGATGCGATATCTCATCTGAAACATTTGCAGAAGAAAAAGGGTAAGAAAAACAGTGCAAATGGTAATGGAGGAGAAGGTTTGTTTATTATCATAGAGCCTTCCAAGTTTAAGACTGTGGGTGAGAAGACAACTCTGAGGCCTGATTTGGCCACAGCCCTTCAAGTTAGAGCCTTTCAGAGGGTTACAAGGCTTGGGAAATGTGATGTAGAGGCTGTACGAAAGGAGATGAGAGACAACAATGTTCCTGTATCATATTCCGGAAGCGGAGGGCCAACAAAATCAATCAGAAACCTGAAACTTTTCAAGGAGCAATCAAGGTGATAAACGAGAAAATCCTTTCGGTTCTTGATGATTCAGGATCAGGAAGAGTTGATATGGGCTAATGAAAATGTTAAGAAGTTGAAGAGATTGTTATCTGACATAGAGTTAGCAATGGAAAAAGAGAAAAATAGAAGTTTAAGTAGGCAAGAGTCGTTGCAGAAGGATGTAGAAGTTGAGAAGGAGCCAACATTAGAGGAAGAGACAAAAGCCTATCATCAAGAGAACAGTGATGAAAGTGGTGAAGGAAACTCTCCAACTTCAGATTCATATCTATTCAAGGGTTCTATTTTTGATGTTGCAGAGACACCACACGCACAAAAGCATCACAAAAGGAGATCTTCTTGTACGTTTTTGATCATTTTCATTGTGTTTCTCTGGTTTTGAATGTTATTACAAATTTGATTATGATTTTGTTTAGGGATGGAATGGTGTTCTAAAGGCAGCTTCAAAACACTTCAAGAAATCGAAAAAACAGAGAGAAGTAATCGTCGATGGGCAGCTTCTCAACTTCAAATGCTAAGACTATTATATCCATTTCAATGTTAGTCTTAATTAATTTGTTTTGTCGTTTATAGATGGGTTAATTCGATTTGTTTATTTGAGCTGTGTTTGTATTTATGTTCTCCATGTAATCATTACGACTATTTGATACACAGATTCTATAGCAGTGATTGGTTTTGATTTCTGATGCATTTGAGTATTAGAAATTAGAAAGACATGGAAATTGTGAAGCAGAGTTTGATGCATTCATTCAGTTTAACATAATAAATAGAAACCCAAAATACTATTTTTGGCAAAATATTATTTTAATTAAGAAACCCATACAAGAAACCCCCAATAATCACCAACACAAACTCAAAAAAACTAACCATCTCTTAACAACATTTTTTACTATTTTAATTATTTTTTTATTCTTAGAAACCCAAAATAAGAAACCCTCAATAATCTTGCTCTTACCGGCTATACCAGATAAACGAAGACAATCACAACACTCTTTAAAAGATGAAACTCAAAGAAGAGAGTCTCAGAGATCGCACATACCAAAAGAGAGAGAAACTCTCTCACCTAGAGAAAGAAAACTCGGTTTATTTTATTTAAAACATAGTTATTTATGACTATGATAAAACAATTTTTTAGTATCTATTTAAATAATTGTAGAATTTATTACCAAAAAACAACAAAAGACCAATTATATTAGGTATACAATAAGGTAGATAATTTTCTTTAATGTTTCTTCTTATAATCGGCTTTATCTTTAATTTTTCTTATTATATTTCATTCAATTTTATGTTTAAAATTTTTTCATACACAACTAAACAAAAGAATCTAAAATTATTATATAGAAAATCTAAATATATGATTAATTTACTATTTTGAGTATTATGTAATTACTAAAAAGCTTTAACAATCACATAGAATTCAATAAATTCATCAAAACGAATTAGCTAAATATTAAGAAAAGGAAAAAAAACTTCATCAAAAGCAGCAGTTATAAATAATAAAAGTGCCTTTGACCTAAAATAAAATAATAACGAACTTGTTTTTATGAAACAAAAAATGAAGTAGTTACAACAAAGGGAAAATATAAATAGAGGAATCTACACCATCAACTTCCACAAATCAGTACAGCTTCGAGTTTCAGTAACCAGATTAAGAATTAATGGCGATTTTCTCAACATCACAATTTCTCTTCATTTCCTTCATCATAGCCACAGGTATACAGACATAAACACACTCCAATTTGTTTCCTAATTTGATATTGTTTCCGTTTTTTGTTGATTGTGAAAAAGAAAGTAATATTTAATTTATTTTGAACTATATATTTGCAAGGTGCAATTTCCATCGTCTCGGGAACAGTCTTTACCTTAACGAACAGTTGTGGCTCCACCGTGTGGCCCGGAGTTCTCACGGCCAAAGGAACACAAATCGGCGATGGTGGATTTGCCTTAGCTTCAGGATCTTCCGTGAGCTTAACAGTTTCTCCGGGATGGTCCGGTCGATTTTGGGGTCGAACGGGATGCAATTTCGACTCATCAGGCAATGGCAAATGCGTCACCGGAGACTGTGGTGGCGTATTGAAATGTGCGGGGGCCGGAGGAGCTCCACCAGCTACACTGGCCGAATTCACAATCGGATCAGCCGGAAGAAAAAACTCGGAACAAGATTTTTACGATGTAAGCCTGGTGGACGGTTACAACATCCAGATGAAAATCACAGCGCAAGGCGGCTCAGGAAACTGCCAAACTGCCGGTTGCGTTTCTGACGTGAATGCGATTTGCCCAAATGAACTACGTGTTATGGATGGGTCAAATGTTGTGGCGTGTAAGAGCGCTTGTGAGGCTTTTAATAAACCCGAGTATTGTTGCACCGGTGCTTATGGTACGCCCGCCACTTGTCCTCCTACCAATTATTCCAAGATTTTTAAAGAAGCCTGTCCCACTGCTTATAGCTACGCGTACGATGACGCTTCTAGTACTTGTACTTGCACCAATGCTAATTACTTGATCACTTTCTGTCCTTAAGCCATTCCCATTATTATATCATTATTATTTTTCAACAATAAATATATTTTTTTACCTTATCTTTCCTTTTTTGTTTTGTCCTCTTCACAAATACTTGAAAAAAAATTGAGGAGGGATTTCACCCATAGAAAGTTTTTAAGGCCGGTAGGACATGAGACACAACAATAGAACATCCTATTCTTATGGTAATGAATTCTTTCCTAGTCAATCAATCAAACTAACTCTCGTTGCCGATTTAAAGACTAACAAGCATTACAAACAAGCGCACTAAGACCACTAATCACCTGAACTTCATCTCAATGGCTAGGGAAAAAAAGCTCACAAAAAAATCATTCAGGAATTTCATCAAACACCTCTTGGACGAAAAACTTCCTAACTTCTAAATCCAATTGATCAAGTTGAATCTAGCATTAAGACCACTCTAAGTGAAGGAATCCATAGATCGACCAACTTAAACACAAGATTCAACCATCAAATTCTAAGATCTACCTAACCATTAATCTATCACTTCACTACTCAAACACCAAAGACATGAAACAAAACAAGAAGATAATTATAAACAAAAGCAATAACACAATAAAAGGAAGATAAGAGAAAAGATGAAAAATCTCAATAGATGGAAGATGATGATCAAAAGATCATCATCCCCAAAAAGGTCTACAACTATTCTCCCTCTCTCTCTCTCTTAAGTAGCTGCTCAAAGGAATGAAAAAAAGATTCAAAGATTGCTCAAAAAACCTTAAACATTCGAATTCGGTCTAGAAACGAATTTGGGTCGACCCGCGACAAACCGGGGTCAAACTAATTTAAATGAAACATGTGCATGCGAGGTCAAGGTGATATGGTTGACCTTGAGGTCGACTTTTCAACATCCAGAATGTGTGTATGTGGTCCGTCGAGGTCATATAGTCGATCTTGAGGTCAATGATCTTTGCACTAGTGTTTCGGCGTAATCTTCGCAGCATAATGACATATCTTGAATAAATCCATCGTATCTTTGTAACTGCTTGTCCAAATGCTTTTAAACTACTTCCAAATGAAAGGTAACTCTAGTGACTATCCTTTGTCTAGATTTCAACCAATTCTGTTTACAGTAAGACTTTCATAGAATAGCATCTTCAAACATGTAATAATGGTTCTTCAACAAAGACATTGTCTCCCCCAAAGTGGTCAACGTTCACAGCAACCGACTTTCCTTGTTTGTTTGATGCATTTCACTTTATCTCCTTGCTTGTATATCTATCTCCAAGTCTCCAATCCTCCATACATAGCTCCAAATCACCTAAAATAACTCAAATGAGCAAATATGCGACTCGATCTATCTAAACTCTAAAACGCAAAAATGAAAGAAAATCTATGCTAAAATGAATGAATGTGACTAAGATCCACGATTTACTTATTCGATCTTGATATGTGATTTCAATTTCTGTTATAGTTTCTTTTGAATTTCTTGTTTCTTCATGTCAAATTGTATGATTTTGGGGCTATAATTTGTTTTGCCTTTCATCTTGTTCTCTTCAGTTTCATATTTTCGTTTCCTTCTCGAAAAACATTTCTTGTGAATAAATGTGACTCTTAAATGATGAAAAATGACTAAAATATGTATGAATGTCTATGTAAATATTATACATATCACTGATGATTGACTTAATTTGATAAATGGATCAGTTTAGTAGTAAGATATCAAGTTGCAGTTTGATTTGGCACAGTATAAAACAATCTTCTAGCCAGCTAATAGCATTAGACCAAATAATGTTGTAATCTATTCTGGTTGTATCTCAGTAAAAAGTTAAAAGAAGTCATACCATACCTATTTACATTCTAACATATAAATCTCTCCAAATTGAATCAGAACAGAGTTTCCAATTGATAGCTTTAGAGTCCATTTCAGGGTCATTTGATGTTTTGATGGTACTTACATGGCTAAACAACAGAACCAAGAAGAAACAACACCTACTCTTTAGCCAAAGATCTCTACAAGAACTAAAACTTAGCAATTCACAAATGGTTAAACAAGTCGAAGTACCATACATACAAGATCTGTTAAAAAAAGTCAGGGCTTGTTTTAGCTGATGCAGTTAAGATCAGTGTTTCTGGGTTCTTTTGATTGCAACTTGCAAGCCTTCTTCATTCTCTTTGCAGCTTGGACAAACCCCACAATAACCTGAAGCTCATCCATTTGCTGGAAATCATATCACAGTTTTGCACCATTTTATTAATCATTAGAACAGAATAAGACAAATCCAAAGCACAATGAAGGCTCAGAAGTATTCAGCTACCTGAGACATGAAATGCCTTTGAACAATGTCAATTAGTTGCTCCTTTGACGGATTTGGAATTGCATCCACCTACAAAGATTTTATTCAGAAGCTGAACACATGGAAGCGTCTAGTTCTACATTTAAGCAAAGAGAAAGAGATATTCGATTCTTTCTGTGTTGTTTTCTTTTCTCGAAATAAACTTACAAGGTTAAAATGTCGCCAATATTTCAGTAAAGCAGGCATTTCCAGTTTGCTGAGATCAACCTTCTGTGTGAAAGCAGATATATCGCATCAGTAAACTTTATTTTATCTGCATAATGTTCAATGAAATAAAATCTCAAAACATTGAATGCATACCATGTTTTCACTGGGAGTAAAACCCGAACTTTTTGATTGTGAGTCAGATGAAAGAGACCTGCTCATCGTCTTGTGAGATGAGCGTGATGATCTCTGCGCTCTTTGCTTCGACCTATGAGGCTTTAGTGTGTCCTCAGATGCTGGAAAAGAAACAACTTGTCATAGAAACAAGGCTAAAACAATCAGTTAAAAAGGCTACCACTTTCACTACCAAAAAAAAAAAAAAGGCTACCACTTTTATGTTTAGAGAAACAATATACCACTTAGTAACTCCCATAAAAACTGGATTACTTCTCTATCCAACTTTAGCTATCTAATACACAAGTAAAATCATGAAAACAAAGAAGAAAGAGCTTTACTCATATCGGAGCCATTCCTCTGCGTGTTTTCGAAATCAAGATCATCGTCTTCTTCATTACCGGTAGGAGCTTCAATGACACTAAGCGCATTCCTCTGCAACTTTACTTCTATTCCATTTGTCAAAACCTATAAACAAAATGCAAGCAATGATTCAGATTATATATTTTACTCCATAATCAAGTACTGACATACTGATTTAAATAAAGCTCCAGAAGAAGAAGAAGAAGAATATGATATGTTTTAAAATAAAACTAGAGTTTGAAAGAAATATTTCCATAGGAACTCTGGGAGACACGAACTAGTGGAATGGCATCATTAATAGTATAATATATTCCTAGTTGATGTGAATCGTATATTATTTCGATTATTCTGTAAAGTTTAAAGCCAAGCCAGAATATGGTGAAGTTACTCTTTTTGGTCCACATACACAGTGAGCTATCAAAAAGATCTTGTAGAACAATATATATATTATACACAAGCCAATCAAAGGAAAAAGATCTATTAATTTTTAAAAAAAAATCGACAGAATTGACACTGCTTAGGGAGGAAAATGACTCAACGAAAGATCAGAGAACAACAAAAGAGAAAAGAAAAAAAGTAAAACAAATGATTATTAATTCATCAAAAGGTAAACCAAATTCAAAAGCCAGCTTGAATCCATATGGTGAACCCAAAAAAAAAAAAAAAAAATGTAAANAAAAAAAAAAAATGTCAAGAAACATGATTGAGAATTAGATAACAAGTGCATATTTGTTATGATGTTTTTTTGAACAGGCGCGAAAATAAAGTTGCCTTTTTTTTTGCCTAACTTAAACCCCTAAATTCCTACTTCATAAAGATGATTCCTGAAATTGAGCCTGAATCTCAGCAATTACATCAAACTAAGAAGTAGCAATATATCTGTAAGAGAAAGATAAGATGTTTCAGAAGTTTTATTAAGATGCAAACAAATTGTTGTAAGAAAAAGAAAAAGAAAAACAATTAATAAAGAAAATCAATGGAAGCTTCATGAATAACCTAACTACCTAATAAGAACCTCAAATGAAAGCTTGAATAGTGTAAAATCCAGCAACAAGAAAAGAAAAATTAATGGTGAATTAAATGTTGACATGCATGCAAGAAGTAGAATCGCTTGGCAAAAAGATGAAAATTGTTGATTAACATGATTGATTAATTACGGTAATAATCGAAGCTAACATTTAAGGAAGACATTAGTCAGAAATAGATAAATGAAAAAAATTGAATAATCATATTATAAAAAAGTGAAAGATTGAAAATTGAATCTTGGTGGATGGAGAAAGCAGAGAGTAACCCTAGAATGTAAAATGGAAAAATGGAAAAGGAAAGCAGAAAGATAACAAAATTCGGGAAAAGGGAAAGTTGAGCCAAAAAATAATAGAAGATACCAGCCAATGCCAACCACCGAGACCGACAGCTTTTTTGACAACACCTTGAAGACCAACAAGCACCGATTTCGTACGGTTGTTTCCGGTGACTACCACTTTGGTATGACGTGGCAAAACTGATAACTCTTCTTCACTACTGCTCTCGCCGTAAAAGCTCTGATTCTGCGGATATCCGCCATTTACTACTCCTGAGCTATCTACACCTTCCAGCATTCTTCTTCTTTTTATCTCCTATTTAACAGACCCCAAGGAAAAGATAAAACAAAGAAAAATTCCTCCAATTTTAGGTGTGAACAGATATGCAAAATCGAAGATCATGCATTGCCAGAGAGTGAAAAATCAGATGATTGAGCGGGAAAGTGGAGAGAAATCTAAGTAAAATAATTAGGGTTTGTCCCACAAGAAGAAGCAGAGGGAGAGAGAGAGAGAGAGAGAGAGAGAGAGAGAGAGAGAGAGAGAGTAAGACGGATTAAAAAAAAACAGAGTAATAGTGAGAGAGAGAGAGAAGAGGAAGGAAGCGAGGGAAAGAGGAGAGAGAAGGATGAGAGCGACCGGTTTTCCAACCACGTTGGCCAATTACTAATCACCACGTAAGCATTGTACTGAAACTATATGCGTTATGGAAAAACAGAACCGGTTTTTTTTTTTTTTTTGGATTTAACCGGGAGGAGGGGTACTTTTTGTAATTTTAGAACACGCGATTGACCTGTTTGGTTGACTGGTGTGTTTAATAAAGACAGAGATGTATGGGACCTAGTTAGTCTTTAAATGACGGTTTTACCCTTCTTCTTCTTCTTCCCTTTTTTCTATGCTTTGAATTTAGCAGTTTCTTTGTCCTTATCTTCTAATTTTCTTTCATTTATTATTATTATTGATTTTTATTTGCTCTCTCCACTTAGCCAATAGTAACTAGTATACTTTTACGGCATTATAAAGGAAGACATGATCTTTATTTTACCTTGTTTATTTAATTTATACATGATTTTAGTACTATATGATTTTTATTTTTTTGTATCTTTGGATCCATTATTTGTTGGATAGCTTTTATCGGGTCATTGTCACAGTCACAGTTTACAATACCCACCCACAAATAAAACCGTCCCCATATTTGGGGAAACTATCAAAGCGACCCCTCACCAAACCCCTGCTTCAATTATTCAAAACTTTAAATGCTTACCACCATTTCCCTCCCATAAAAATCAAATTTTCATAGTATATACTTTTGTTCTTTATTGTTTTTATACATAAGCTATGAATCTTGAGGCTATAAATGGGTTTTGCGTATAAGGTTTAATTGAACGATATTCGTTGCTTCCCGGAATTTCCGAGTGTGGGGTTGTGTTTTTTACATTCAAAATTAGTGGGGTAATTATGGTCACTTATGAAAGTTCAAGGGGTTAATGCGAATATTCCTAGCATTAAGTTTTGGAGGGTTTGTTTTAGTTCTGGGCATAACGGAAAACGAGATTGGAAATTATGAGAATGGGTCGGGAACGGTTAGTTTAGAAATTAAATTTATTTTCCAAACAATTTCTATTATAAAACAGAACGGGGATTTCAGGAATCAAAAACGATATGAGAATTTTGAGACTCAAAATTTACTTTACGAACTATTATCAAAGTTCTACTAAATCAAGAAATTGTGGTACATGTATGGAAAATAGTTTGGGAAATACGAGTACTCAAAAAACTAAGAGTATTATTATAAATTATATAATCAATATAACAAAAATAACAATTTACAAAGAATATATACCGATGTTTCATACATAAAAATAACATATTACAATGTTTGAATTTGTAATAAAATGACCGATATTACTAGATTTTACCAAAAATACTAGTATATTTATATTGAATCATATTATTATAAGCTAGATCTTGATTATTTGAAACATATCTAATATTTGAATCTAATATATCTATTATAATAAAACCATAACATTGAATTATCCGTATAATTTATAATAATATAATAGAGATTTAAAATCTATGATTGGTCGATTTGTATTAGATAATTGATTTGTCTGAATAAAATTTGTTTAGATAATTTGTCACATGATTTTGTTGTATATTTGTCCTTTTGTAGCAATAATTTTTTATCGATTTGATTTGATTGGTCGTATTTGAATTTGAACCATAATTTGATTGGTTGAATTTTGAATCAGCCATATTTTTTCTAAATTTTTATAATAGAGATAAGCTTTTAAGATTATGATAAGATCCTTAATTAAACAAATTTGTTTGTTTGTTAAATTTTGATAAGAACATTAATTCAATAATTAACCAAATACCTTATATTTAGGGAAAATCAAACAAAATATATTTCTAATCTATCAGAATATAAGTTTAATCGAAGTCTATATAAGAGACATCCCAGAATACATTTAATAACACCAACGAAAGTGATACCTTTTTCTCTCGATTTTTATTTCTTCATCATGTCTTTCTCTAAAATTTTTTTGTTGAAACCTAGCAAAAAACTTGGAGGATTAAAATCAAAATTTTAGACCTCTAGAATGTATAAACCAAAGAACATGGTTAAACGATTGATATGATTCTTTGTGATTTTAAAGTATGTTACTAATAATTATTCATGTGAATGCTTTTATAATAATTTAAAATTTTCTAATTAATTGATATCTCTATTATAATAAAATTGTAGCAACAAAATCTTTTGTATCTTTGTAATAATATAATAAAGATTTTAAATCTCTTAATTTATTTTGATTGGTCGATTTGATTAAACTAATTAATTTATCTATTTGTTTAGATAAGATTGTTTTAAACTAATTTTTTTTTTAATTTGATTTCAATAAAAACGTATAACTAAAAAGAAAACTTTAACCAATTAAAATTTGGTTTTTGTTAGTTTTAAAAGAAATCTCTAACCAATTAAAATTTGAATTTCGTTTATTAAAAAAAAGAAAAATTTAACTATTTAAGATTTAATTTTTGTTGGTTTTAAAAGATCAATTAAAATTTTATTTTTGTTGGTTTAAAAAAAAATCTTTAACCAATTAAGATTTGATTTTCGTTGGTTTAAAGAAAAGTTGTTTAGATTTCGATAAAAACCTTAATATGATAAGAACAATAATTTAAATATTACTGGTCAACATAATAAAAAACAAATAAAACAATATTATATTGAGATATTCCTAATCCAAATCTCTATATATAATAAAACTGTAACATTTACATATTCATATCTTTTATAATAATTTTTTAAAAATGTTTATCTCTTAATTATATTTGATAAGTTCCTTTAATTAATTCTTATTAATTTCTTTATCTATATAATATTATTATTTTATTTTACTTTTAATATAAAAGGATTTTTAAATTAAATATAAAGATAAAATGATTAAATATAATAAAAATTTATTATATAAAAACACGAAAGCCCAACATAATTTTTTTGGTAAAGTATCTCATTAGATAAATTGTGGACGTGGACGAGTTTACATAGAAAATGTTTTATAAAAATTATTATTATTTTTATCTTTAAACATAACATCTTATATTCAACTAGGTCATAAATAAATATAAAAGCTTATAATAACTAATTCCTAATAATTAGGATATATCATACAAAAATATTATTAATCGATATTTGTTTTAAAATTAAAATCCTTATCCTAATAGAAAAATTATATCAAATGACTTTTATTTATGACACATCTCATAAATTTTCTCATTACAACAACGATTCTAGATATTTTTTTCTGACAATTTTTATGCTTTTATGATTCAGGTCTTCTTTCTCTGGATTTCTTTTGCCTTTAATCATGTTTTTTTCTTAAATTTTTTTTGTTAAAATCCTAGAAATAAAATTAGAGAATTAAAGTTAAGATTCTCAAACTTTGGAAGGTATACACTAATGAATTTGGTAAAACATTGATATGGTTCTTTGTGATTTATTTTCATATTTTTAAAAGATCATGAATATTTTCTAATTAATTGATATTTGTTTAGGTTGATAAAATTCACAGTCATATAAACAAAGAACTAAAATTCTCATTTGTGTACACAATCTCGGTTAAAATAATGGATCCTCTTCTAAACTTGGTTTTGGGATTAATATTTGTAAACTACCAAGAACTACTTGATGGGTGTCTTGAAAAATATATATTTTATAGGTAAATAGTATTTTGTTTTAAAATTGTCTTATATTTTGATTTATCATTATAATTGTTAATAATTTTGTTATTTATTTATTTGTTTTATAGATATCATCAAACAATTTGTTTGTATTAGCAATACTTAAGTGAATCGAAAGCCAACTAATTGAATAAATGTTAACTTTTTTTGTCAACGGTAATATCAATATGTAGGCCGGCACATTAACCAAATTCCTACATAAATCTTGTAGGTGATGGGACTCGATCCCTGGTACATGTGCGTCTGTCTTTAGTGGACTTACCACCAGCCACTAGACTAAATGTCACTTGCGAATAAATGTTAACTTTGGAAATGCTGATTGATTTTTGTTATATTACTTTTTTTAAAACGTTTTATAATTTATAAATACATAATGATACAAAAATTATATTTTATTTTATACAAAGATCCTAGGATTACTTGTGTTTTGTGGAGAAAATATGTTATAATGCTATAATGGTTGAAGAGAAAGTAAAAAATAGATTCATTAACCAAACCATATTTTTTTAAGTTTTGCAAGATAAAAGTGTTTAAAGGTGTTTTTTTTTCAACCAATAAATCATATAACTTAACACAATCTCAATTACATGACTTTAAAATACTACTGGGTTCTCTAGCATCACGAGCGAGAGAGTCTGCTTTGTGATTAAGAGAATGTGGAATTACATATAATAAAAAAGACTGAAATAAAGACTCCAACCTGGTATATTGTGCTTGATATGTCTGAAAAGCTGGCCAATCATCTAGACTTGACATAATCTTGAATACATCAGTGCAATCCGACGCCATCTTCACCTCTGTAATTTGATGCTCCACTAGACACTCCATGGCCCAAATCAACGCCTCCACTTCAGAATGTAAAGGAGAGTGACTTCTCCTAACCCGACAAGCCCCCAAAATTCCACCATGGATATCATCTCAAAAACACACCCATCCTAGGCATGTGAATAAATCATCCTTTTTCCAGGAACCATCAACAAAACACTTATAATCAGAAAAAGCGGGACAACCAATTTGTGGATTGGAAACTTCTGGCCAAACTTCATCACGAACATTTCCTGGTTGACTCCCGGGACTTGACTACTTCTCGCATGAGACCATTCAAGGGCATCTTGTGCTGCAGGAGCTAGTACTTCTGGTGGGTCCTTGCATATTCCTGAAAAGCAAGTATCATGTCTCGCTTTCCAGATATGCCAAATTAGCCAGGGAAACATTTTCATATTAGGATTTGCCGGCGAACGCCAGAATAGGTAATCTAAATTATACCAAATGGATTTTCCTGGAAAGACATCAGGAGCAGAAGGAATACTCGATAATGCCCATGTTTGAATTGCTGGAGGGCATTCAAATAAGACATGATTTATCGATTCTTTTTCTGTACCACATCTTAAACAACTTAGATCACAGTTAATGCCTCGATTATGTAAATTTTGTTTAACTGCTGTACATCATGAAGTCGATTACCAAGTAAAGTGTTTTATTTTATTTGGACAGTCTAATTTCCATACTTTTGCTTGTAGAGCTCCAAAATGTGGACCATATTTTCCTGAAGAACAAAAACAATTATTGGTCTCAATCGCATATCCAGATTTTACTGTATAGCGACCTGTCTTCGTGTAATGCCAACCCCAAGAGTCTGGTTTTGGTCAACGTGGAATAGGAATTCCTTTAATTAACTGAACATCTTCTGGCACAAAATATTGCTCCAAAACAATATCTTTCCATAAATTGGAATGAGAGTCAATAAATTGGTCAAGGGTAAGATCCGGATAGATATTCGGTTCAAAGCCAATTGCAGGTCTTCGATTTATATTAGGAATCCAAGGATCACACCACACATTTATTGATCTGCCATCGCCCACTCTTTTAATAATCCCTTTGTACACAAGAGATCTTGCAGAGACAATGCTTCACCAACCATATGATGGAGAAGACATTATTTTTGCAGTCATAGGACAATTTTGTTTGTAATATCTTCCTTTCATTATCTGGGCAAATAATGAGGTCGGGAAATCAATTAACTGCCAGAGCTGCTTTGCCAGAAGTGCTGAATTGAATTCTGATAATGCGCAAAATCCAAGTCCCCCTTCCATTTTCGGTTTACACAAACTATTCCAATTCATCCAGTGATTCCTTGTGATGTTTTAGAGTTTGACCACCAAAATTTGGATATTTTCGAACTTAGCTTTGTGATTACAGCTTTTGGTAATCTAAAACATGACATAACATAGGTCGGTAAAGCTGTAGGAACCAATTTTATTAATACTTCCTTACCACCTTTAAAAAGAAACTTTGAAGACCAACTATTGACCCGTTCCTGTAGTTTTTCCCGAACAAAGGAAAAAAGTTTTGTTTTCGCCCCTCCAATACTTTGTGGAAGTCCAAGATAGGATCCCATTCCACCCAAGTTGTGAATTCCCAAAGCTGGGTGAATGAATGGTTTCTGCACATTTGGAAACAATAACCAAATTAAGTTGAGGATTTATCAAAATTAATCTGTTGACCAGATAACTCTTCATAATCCTTTAAATTTTTTATAATATGGCCAGCTTCAGTTTTATTTGCTCTACAAAAGAAGAGACTGTCATCTGCAAATAAGAAATGGGAAATTCTCGGACATGTTCTCGCAATTGAAATTCCTGATATCAACCTTTGGTTTTCAGCACTCCTTAATTTCGAGATTAAAACCTCCGTGCATAAAATAAAAATATAAGGGGATAACGGATCTCCTTGTCTTAAACCTCTTTGTGGAAAAATATTTCCTTTCGGTTCACCATTTAAAATTACTGAATAATTTACAGTTGTTATATAAAACATTATACATTTGACCCACGCATCACCAAATCCGAGCTTACAAAGTAAATTCTTTATAAGCTGTCATTCTACTCTATCATAAGTCTTACTCATGTCTGTCTTAATGGCCATGAACTTCCCTTTCACAGCTTTATTAGTACGAAGAGCGTGAAACATTTCTTGTGCAATTAAAATATTATCAGAGATTAACCGGCCAGCCACAAAGGCAGACTGAGTCTCCGAGATTAGCTTTGGCATCACCTTTTTCAATTTGTTACATAAGACCTTAGATATAATTTTGTATCCTACATTACATAGACTAATCAGCCTAAATTCCGTCATTTTTGTTGGACGGTTTATTTTTGGAATTAGGCAAATATTAGTTGCATTTAACTCATTGTCAAACGACCCATCAATCAAGAAATCATTAACTAATTTGACAACATCCTTTTAAAAAATTTCCTATGATTTTTGATAGAATAATGTTGTCATTCCATCTGGCCCTGGTGTTTTGCCAGGATCCATCATAAAAAGAGCTTTCCTAACTTCTTCCTCAGTTGCTCTTTTCATAAGAAGTTGATTATCTGCGTCGGTTATACATGGCAATATTTCAGATAATCTATCCTGTGTAACCTGAGAACAATTTGATTTAAATAATTTCTCAAAATAATGAGTCGCTTTTTTGATGATTTCCTCATCCTTGGAAAGCCAAACTCCTGATTCATCGAACAAACCGCTAATCCTGTTTTTGACTCGCCATTGTTTTGTTTGCGCATGGAAAAACTTTGTATTTTCATCACCCTCCTTAAGCCATTTATTACGACTCTTTTCTTTCCAATATATTTCTTCCTCCAAATAAGCTTGTTTCAAAGCCAATTTAGTCTGCGAAATCTCATTTGACATATCCAAGTTGGAGTTTTTTAACTCCTCCAGACGGTTCTGCATATTTATTATTAGTTGTCTTCTCGATGTAATACATCTTTTTCTCCATGAAGATATCTCTCGAAGACAATTCTTTCTTTTCCCGATAAAGGTAAGGGGACACTTACATGAGACACCTTTCCATCCTTTTTCAAGGATATTGAAAAACCCATCTTTGTTAATCCATCGTTTGTCAAAGAAAAATTATCACCTCTTATAGAAAATCTTATCCGAAAAACGGCCAACAATAGGTCTATGATCAGAACCAATCATGTCCAGATATTCAATCTGGGACACTAGGAATATATTATGCCAATTAACATTGCCAAAGGCCTTATCTAATACACATCTGACTATTCCATTTTGCCGAACTCCTCTCCAGGACCATGAGTTACCTAATTTTGGAAGTTTCAGTAAACCGTAATTTTGTAACATCTAATTAAAAGATACGAAAGAGTTACTATGTCGTAACCTTCCACCTTGTTTCTCATGATTTCCCGTTAGTTCATTGAAATCGCCAATGACCAGCCAAGGGGAGACTCTTGTAATCCCAAATCTCGTCAATCTCTCCCAAACTTGATCCCTAAGATTGTGGTTTGGTTCACCATAAAAAAGTTATTTGTATTTTTTCTCCCTTTATTTTAAGTGAGATATCAATCATATGTTTATCTTTATAATTAAGGATAACATCATAAAAAATCATTATAGAGTAAAGGTAATCCACCACTCAAGCCATTAGGTTCAACCACAATCATCATATAATAACCAAAATGTCTTTGAAATTTCTCCATAAAATTAGAATCATTCTTAGTTTCAGATAGGAATAAAAACTCCAGTTTGTGTCTACCCCAAATCTCCCTAAGATAATTTATTATCATTCTACTGCCAATACCTTGGAAATTCCAACAAATTGTTTTAAATATTTAAAATTAAAACTTAGAATTTCATCGAGCCTTTTCCTAGCTCATTGGGCTGCTTCACCTTCATCTTATTATCCTTGACTCCTTTACAAGGTGACATTGCAGCAATAGTCATCATTTTCCTAGTGCTTACACCTCTTAAAGGTGTTGAAGGCTTTGAGGAATTTTTCATTGGAAGTGGCGGCTTGCCCAAGTCTGCAAAATTGTCAGCTTGCTCCTTTTCTTGTTCCTCCAATTCAAAACGCTTAATAAGTTCCTCAGACTCCGCTAATTCTTCTTCCGTCGGCAGCTCATGGTCCTCAACATCTGCAAGCAAATCATCCATTTCCAGATCAACATAAATATTTTGATCCAAGATAGCATAATCAGATTCTTCAATCCTCATAAGCTCTCCCTCATGATTCTGAAACTGGTCATGATCAATCATGGTAGCAGCCTCTTCATCCATATTAGCTGAAACTGAGATCTTTGGTTTAGCAAAGTCGTTATCCTGAACAATACTTCCCCCTTCAGCTTGAAATAAAGGCCTACATACCTTCTTAGATGATAGTGATTTAGAATTCGAATTACCTTCATTTTCCTTCTGAAAATCAGACATAGATTTAACAGCATTAACATCTCTTGCAACCGATGAGGGCTCTCCAATCTCGAAACATCTTTTAGATGTTGAGCTAACTCCCATCTGAATATTTGGCAAGGTATGTTGGGACTGTTTCCCTTTGTTATTCCTGCCATTCGATTCCTTCATCTCTTCATTCTCCGTTTTTGCATTTGTAGTTGATCTCTTAGGCTCAATGACAACTTCTTTATAGCTTTGTACTCTGCCTGAGCTTGGTCCCTTATTCTTCTCAACTTTAAAGACATCTCTCGACCCTTTCTTATTCTTATAGCAATGATTAGCATCATGAGTCATACGGTAACATAGCCCACAAAATCCCTCCAAATTCTAATACTCAGTGATCAGACTGGATTCATGTCCTTCCACAAACTCAAGCCCAAGTGAAAATACTAAAGGCTTGGAGCAAGGGATTTTGAGCAGGACTCTTTTCTTGATGACATCAACCTCCAAAACCCGCAAGAGAGTTCCCAACCAACCTGTATATTTCCTCTGTACTGAAGTCAAAGGGAATTCCTGTAATCAGGATCCAAAAACTGATTATGTGAGGATAATTTGCATCAGCAAACGCCTTCCAAGGGGCGTGTGTCACCATCCATCCATCAAATCTACTAGCATACAGCCGTAGAATTTGTTTAAGGTCCTTCTTTGAGTTAAACTCAAACTGAAACCTTCCATTCCCCAAGTTGATTCCTGATACTCTCCCTACCAAATTCTAGAATTTTGGCAGCATAAATAGAAGTGTATCCACATCTTAAGCAGTGGGATTCAGGCATTTTCCCAGCATCACCTTTGAACATCGGGTTAGAAGAGCAGCATTATCGATCTTTGGAACTCTAATCTTCAGTTGTCGAGTTGGAGACCTTGACGCCATTTTTTTCTTGGCCAAATTCAACTTAGACATCAAAAATATTTATGTAAGATAAGATTGAAAAATATGGGAATTCACAGGAAGTGCTTGATGTTGTTTATCTGAGGGAAAAAACATTCTGGTTCTACATTTAAAGACGAGAAGCCATGGCAATTTCATAATCGAGAACATTAAACACCATATGATTACAAAGATCAGTCTGAGAGATCTGCTTATTAAAATATAGCAAAAAGGATCAGCATTAGAATCATATTCATAACATTAGACCAATATATGAAATCCCATTATGATATCGACCAAAATATAATAATATCAAATATGATATCAATGCCATTAAAAGAAGATACTAAAATCATAGAAACCGCAAGCATATCAGACGCATAGCGAATAACACCCAAAAAGGAGATTCTTAAGATTTGTCTGCTATGACAAAAATAGAGCAATAGATAATCAAGTTAAATCATTTTTGCTTGATACTCAGTAAAACACTGATTGCTTAAATATGCATAAAATCTAAGAGATTTTGGCAATATCATTGATGATTGTAAGATCCCAATAAGAGTTAATAGATAGGAGAATATAGAGATTATCTTTCTGAAGCAAAATTCACTCCATAGGATCTCTTGCTCCGATATCAGAATCTCCTCTCTCAGTCCTACACACAGAAATGACAAACATTTAATAACATAGATACAAAGTCGGCTTATAAACATATCATCCAGCTCACTGAAAGATACTTGGAAGCATTGTCCTATGACATTACATGTAACTTTCTTAAAACTAATCAAAGTCTTCAAGAACCAGCAACATATCAAATTGATCATTGGACTGTATTCTGTCAAACAGAAATACAAGAACAAGAAAAACCTCAGACCATGAATCTTAATTAAAATCCTGGAAAGGGTTGTAAAATATAAAGCATAACTACATGAATCTTGGGGCCAGATTACGATCAAACTTAATAGAAATAAATGACAACATATCATGTATCTAGTTCGAAACATAGTACCATTCACAATAATATGTTTCAAAAAGATAGGAGTCATATTCACATTGAAATTATGAAAAAACACATAATCCACATAGATTTGGTCACCCGATATCATATCCCTTGGATAATGAAATGAAAGGAGTAAATTCAAATATAAAAACATAGGATTATCTTGAGCAGAGATAGTCAATACAAGACTGAAATCAAATAGGATTTCCAAAAATCGAACCTTTGGTTCTCTAATTCTGAGATCTATGAGGGAAGCGATTCTGAGAATCTCATATTGCTCTTGCGATATCAGAAAACAATCATTCAAGAGTATAATTAAGGCATCACGAATAAAAGATCTATCTAACCTGGGATCCGGATTTGCAGAGATTTGCGCAATCCACCATAGAGACAGATTGACATCATATATCTGATCGATATTCCTATCGATTAACATAGGGTTGAACATCATCATAGATCGAGAGACATAATCGAAGGGATTCAGGATGAAACTCCTTTGAATGAAAAGGATCTTGAAAAAGATTACAAATCGCTAGCATCGCCTTCATCGCCGTTGAGTCGCCTTTGCCGCATCTCAAAAGTTAGTGTTTAAGTTTTTGCTATTATAGGTTTAAAGGTATTTATATATGTATTTTTAATATTTTACAATTCTAATTAATGTATAGTTATTCTTAATTACTTTTTCTAATTTAAACTAATTTATTTCGGATATTATAATTATTTTTAATGATTGTGAGTGTACTCAAATCTGGTTTGATTTTCAGAGATTTTGAACTAATTATAAATAAACAAATGCATACATATGACGAAAAAAGAAAACAAACTCATATGTATGTATATGCTTATTACTAATATATATATATATATATATTAGCAACTTAGATATATAAAAGATATATCATAATATTTTCTAATAATTTAAATATATATGAAAAAACAACATAACTTTGCCCGGCACAGGGTTCATCTAGTATTTTAATATTTTATTAACTACACAAATACCCAACGGTTCTCAAACCTATTTCCTATCTTTTTTTCATAACTGTTTTGATATTATTTTTGGATCCAAAATGGAAATTCAAGTTTCTCATTTTTGAAAGATATGGGAATTACGGGAGGGAGACGGAATAAGACGGAATGAGACGAGAGTCGAATATACACAGAGCTAGTTTGTTTGAGCAAAGTGATGATACCGCTGAGCCCGTTAATGGCGAAAACTGATAACCGAGCTCGGTTCCTCGATTCGGGTATCTACGAATCCGTCGACTCCAAATGGTTTTTCTTAGACCCAGTTCGTATCATCAATCGTACATATACACGATTTAGGGTTTCTCCTTCTGCTTACTACTCTCGTTTCTTCAATTCCAAACATCTAAATCCACAACCCAGCGAATCTAATCCGAGAAAGCGGAAACGGAAGCAGAAAATACCTAGCTTTCGCTTTCCAAGTGCTGGAGAGCAAGCTTTGCATATTCGTCATCAGGAAGCGAGGTTGTTCTTATCGCAAGCGCATGAATCGCTTTTAGGGGAAACCGAGCTGTTAAGTTTAACGAAAGGTCTAAGCGATGATGATGATGATTCTAGTTTTTTGACAAAGTGTTGCGGCGATGAACTCTCCTTTGTTGACCTTGGAGGAGTATGGCAAGCTCCTTTGTATGAGATAACACTGAATTTTAATCGACATTGCGATAATGAAGGTTTTGTCATCTCTAATTCACTTGTTGGATCCTATTTGAAACCCTGAAGTTGATGGTGTGATTGATCTTGTTGGTTTTGTTTTGGTCTATGATCTGCATATAGGTTGCACAATCGAGAATTGCAAGGAACAGAGAGTGTTTCAAGTGTTCAATAACCCAGTACTGAACGAGACAGGAGAAGATGTTGAAGCTGAATTTTCTAACCGGAGATATGTTATACCCAGAAATAGCTGCTTCTACATGGTTTGTGGATTTTACTTGTCCAATCTAATGATTCTTTATAAAGATCAAATATTAGTTGATGTATAAAATGGTTCTTATGATCTTACTTTTTTCTTCCCCATGTTGCCTTGAAGTCTGATTTACTACACCTTCGAAACCTCGTTCCTGGTAAGTGGTAACAATTGTGCCACTTCCAATTTAGATATTATGCTAAACGCTGAGCTTTGGACTATCCTATCTCCGACTGATTGGTCCAAAGTCCCTTGTTAAATGATCAGTCTTGATCATATTGGTAGGCGACTGAGTCTAGCGATGTCTTCAATCTTATTAACGTCATGTATGCAGATAAACCTGCAGAAGGCTTCAATCTTATAGTTATTGATCCACCCTGGGAAAATGCAAGCGCTCAACAGAAATCAAAGTTAGACTCAACGACTTGAAGTATGCCTGTGGATAAGTAGTGTTTATATCTGAATGACCATGAACCATGTTTATTGGTCTTTGTTATAGGTATCCTACTCTACCAAATCGATACTTCTTATCCCTCCCGATCAAGCAGCTTGCTCATTCTAAAGGAGCTCTCGTGGCTTTATGGATGACAAATAAAGAAAAGTTACTTAAATTTGCTGAGAAAGAGCTATTCCCAGCGTGGGGAATTAAGTATGTAGCTACAATGTACTGGTTAAAGGTGAGCTTCTCTTGGCACCTGTCGATCCCCATTTTCGTTTTTGAGATGCATTTATGACTTGAAATTTTACACGCTGGTTAGGTAACTGTTTCAGGTGAAACCAGATGGTACACTGATTTGCGATTTGGACCTGGTCCATCATAAACCTTACGAGTACCTTCTACTTGGATACCACTTTAGCGAAGTAAGTCTGATTCTTGTCTTTGTTGCATGATTAGTCTGCAAAAGGAACGTGTGTTTGACAGCCATGTGTGTGTATGTTATAGCTTACAGGACCAGAACATAGGTCAGATTTTGAACTCCTGGATAAGAACCAGATAATTATAAGCATCCCTGGAGATTTTTCGAGGAAACCCCCAATTGGAGGTATTTATCTTTATTATTCTTCAACAGCTTTGTTGCGCCATTGGCTTCATCAAATCAAGATCACAATGCAATCTGCGCAGATTTTTTCTCTACAGTTCCCTTATCTTATTTATTCTCATTTGTCATATGTAGAGATACTAATGAAACACGTTCCTGGGTCTCAACCTGTCCGGTGCCTAGAGCTGTTTGCTAGGGAAATGGCTGCTGGATGGACCTCTTGGGGAAACGAACCGCTTCACTATCAGGACTCGAGATACTTTTAGAAATTTAGTGGATTGGTTCGGTTGTGTAAAAGCTGCCTTGGGAAAGATTACATGAAGTTTTTTTCTTTTGCCTCGTTCCAATGCTGAGCGTAGTGACGAGAGATTTTGTCTGAGGACAAACTCCTCAAAACAACACCATTAAAATACAAATTTTTTACATATATTTTTAATTACCTAAAACTGTGATTATACCATTTTACCCTGCTATTTCTTTTGTCAAACTTCTCCAATCCCGCTCCAAACCCTCTCCTTTCCTTTACTTATTTCGAACCGTTTTTCGATTTGCCCTAATCCCAAATTAAACGGAAAAAAAAGGGGAGAAAGAGCAGATATCAAAATTGTTTTCTTCATTCGATGATTTCAACCTTGATTAGAGAATTTCTATGGCTAAAACTCGATGGACGAGGAAGAGACGGAAGCAAACTCCGATTGTTGAGGAACCACCAGAAGAACTTTCGCTGGTCGGAGAAGAGAACACCAGAGAACACAATGGAGGAGAAGAGAACGCCGGTGTAGAAAAAGAGATAGAAGAGAACGAAGAAGAAGAAGGAATTGAAGAAGAAAAAGACGAAGAAGACAAAGAAGAAGAAAAAGAAGAAGGAGACGCATCCTGTGAAGAACAAGAAGAAGGAGACGCAGAAGAAGAACATGAAGAAAAACATGAAGAAGAACAAGAAGAAGGAGTCGCAGAAGAAGAACAAGAAGAAGAAGAACAACAAGAAGAAGAAGAACAAGAAGAAGAAGAAGAAGAAGAAGAAGAAGAAGAAG
>OVBA01001348.1:0-45638 GCA_900406435.1 Lepidium aucheri
TCAAGTTGTTCATGTTGTAGTTCATAACAAACTGATCATAACTTGACGGCATGACTGCAAAATGAGATCAGTGGCCAACTCTTGACTTATTGGGCAGTCCAGTTTTGCAAGATTATCAATAATTGATTAGATTGGATAGACATCAAGAATACTTGATATTTATTGAGGAATTAATTTTAAATCNATATCTAATATAAATATTTAAATATAACTAATACATATCTTATATATATTTAATTGGATTATAAATTACTAAATTAATTTTAGTTTTAACTTAAATAATTAATTATCATATAATTAAATGATTGAGTCGAATCCTAATCAAATTAAGATCAAACCAAATCTTCTCTTATGATTTGATCATATCAAAATCATAAACTTTATGGAAAATTAACATTTAATTTATTAAATTATAATCTTATTATAATATTTATTTATTTAATGACTTCAACAACAATTTCAGAATTTTATTCAAAATAAAAGTCTTACTCATGAGATTCAAAAGAATCGATCAAAGCAAACAATCAATCATTTAAAGTCAAAGATTGCAGCTAGTTGACTCAAACGAAAACCCTTAATGGAAAGAAACAATTAAGCAACCTTATATCTAAGTCAACAATTGCGGCTGCTTCAATTCAATTTTCTTGTTTATTATTTATGATTTCATAAACCTTTATAATCATAAGCGAGTACGAATCATAAACAACAGCAATTTAACTAATGATCAAATCACGCATAATTATCATCATACAATTACACAATACGAATTTTGATTCATGATATGACATCGACGAACAAGATAAACGAATGAAAAATCATGAACCCAGATTAACTCTTTAATCTCAAATATTATTAAACGATCTGATTTAAGTATTTTCACCAAATTAATAAATAAAACGAGATCCAATTTCAGAATTAAACATGTATGCTCTGATACCACCGAAGGAAAGCGAACTAGATTGCAACACCAAGAAATTAACTAGAACAAATCAAACAGGATCTCATGCAAATTCTGAATTACGATTAGACCTTATAGTTTAGAGTATACCTTGTTGTTTTGCAGCGAAATTAATTGAAAGAATCGAGATTCTATTAGCACTCCAAACGCGGTGCCTCTATCGGTATCCACACGCACACAAACTGGATCAGGAACGAGATGCTAGTGCTGTTTGAGATCAAATCTCTCTTAGGGTTGCTGTGTCGTGTGTCTTTCTATCTCCTCTTGAAAAACTAACGTTTTCTTTAGGTACTTATAATGACACACATAACCTAATCCCATTAGGTTTAGCAAAATGCGTTTAAGCCCAATATAAACATAGTAGACTAAATCTTATTTAGTATGGTTAATATGCTTAAGCCCAACACATAATAAAAGATAACAATTATACTTTTATGTGTGTTACGTAAAAATATATCTAATATATGTATCCCTAAATATAAATATACTTTGATCCAATTTGCTTAGGTGTGTGACCCTATAGGACCATATAATATTAGTAATAGATTCTTAATCTATAGATTATAATTGGATTATAGCAAAACATTATAACCACCTAATATTATACGATATCAAATACTCGATTATACAACTTCGTAAAAAGAACGTACGGATGATTTCAGGACATTCCCAATAAGTAAGACGATGGATGATGATGATTACGCTTTGTGTGTATAAACACACGCGCTACCTACCTCCACACATGTTCACGTTTTCACAATGCACCAATCAAAAGGCGTGGAGGCTAAAGATTGCCCCTACGAGAAGGCGGCGCTATCCCCTCCATTCTCAACATGTATTGCCTTAATTACCGTGAAGGTAAGAAGCTCCTAAGAAGATGCCACTTGGCAACTTGCAATGATTATGTCGAAGAGGAGAAGTAGCTTAAATAGAGACCAAAGCTCCGCAACATATCATCACAAACCTTTTCAGCTTCAGTTTTGCCAAACAATGGTAGAGAACTTTTGGATGGCCGGATCCCAATTCCACATGGGTCGAAGCGATGTCGCAATCTACCTCCCCAACTACTCGTACTGCAATGCAACATCTGAAGCCTTCAAAGCGACGGTCAAAGCAACATCTTAAGCCATCGAAGTTTGGTTGCCAAGCCAATCAACCCGGACATGCAAAATGTTCTAGAGATGGCGTCACAACTTCCACGACAATGGCATATGGAAACGAGTGTCACGGGAAGAATAATAGACCGCGGCTATGTCCAGTTCCTCATCTGATATGAATCAGACATCATCTCGATTCTACGTTGACAATTGATCATTTTTAATGGCTGGCTAGTCCTCCTACAACGATGGGAAGCACACGCCCCTCCCGACTTCCTCACTACGCTACCCATTTGGGTCTAAATTAATGATCTACCGCTACACTAGGCAACACCGATGACAACTCGTTTAATCCCATGAACGCTAGGTTAAGTACTTGAAGTTGATGTCCAAAACTACTCCCTAACAAGAGCTGGACTAATCAGAGCGCGAGTCAACATCAATGTCTATGATCTTCTCAAGTTTTACAAGCCAATCCGCATACAAAATGGAGATAGAGCTCAAGTCTTCTTTCAGTATGAGGCTCTCATGAATTTTTGCATCACTTTCCAAAAGCTGATGCATGGTGCTTCGGTATGTACCTATATACCTATTCTGTCAAATTTTCTAGCACACTCGCCGCCAAGCTCCGCTCTCTCATCTTGAAGTGGAGAATATGGAAGAAATAAGTGATTCCACACGCCCTCGTCGCACTGCTGAACAGGTACAACCTATATCGCACCGTACAATAGGCCTCATAACTCTGTCAAAAACTATACGAAATATAGTTGCACAACACGATCATCTCGACAACTACTCGGCCACTTTTGAACTTGATTTGGCAACGTCCATGTCCCAAGAAGAAGTGGAGATCTTCATCAACAGGGAAACCAAAAGGAAGCGCTATCTGGACTATGAGGAAGCTACCATAAGCAAAGCCCCGAGATCGTTTTGAATCACTTATGACTCCATCAATTACGTAGCGGGCAAGACAAGCTCAAGAAATAGGTTTTACTTTTCTTAATTCTTAAGTCATGAACCTTACCCTTTTAATAACTAGCTTAATTCAGTTTATTTTCCAAATCTATGTTTGAAATGTTTTGAGGTTGTTAGTTTTAATCTTTAGTATGAACATTTTGTTTATGTAATCGGTTTAACCTTTTGGAATATAATCAGTTTTAAGGAAAAAAAACACTTAGTGAGAACATCACTTCAGTCTATCGAATCACTAAGCTTTAATATAATTCCCACAAAGTTTATCCTATGCACAAAAAACAAACATATACAACTATTATTTTTCAATGAGTTGTATCAAACAGTTTTGACTGCCAATAGAACCCAATCTCACACACATTGGCTCAATCATCCCCTAGATGGCTTTAGAGCCACTACAATATATTATTTTATTTTTCATAGAAGCGATAGCCCCTAACTCGATACATTCTATGACAACATATATTCATGGAAGCGATAGCCCGTAGCTCGATTCATTCCATTTCAATAGTGTTTTCATGGAAGCGACAGCCTGTACCTCGATTCATTCCATATCAACAATATTTTATGCAAATGATAAAACATAGCTCAATACATTTTATTTCAACAGTCTTTTCATGGAAGCGTCAACCTGTACCTCAATTTATTCCATGTCAACAATATTTTTATGGAAGTGACAGCTCGTACCTCGATTCATTTCATTTAAACTGTCTCCTCATGGAAATGATAATCCATAACTTGATACATTCCATGTCAACCCATTAAGAGAATTTACTTTAATAAATTTCCTTTTTCACTAGAAACAACAACCAATAGTACATCTCTTCTAGATGTACCATAATCACATATATATATATATGTCTATATATATAGTTATAAATAAACACATCAATTAATCGTATTTTTACACAATAACCAAATATATCATAGTATAATATCATATAAACATATATATATATATATATAATATTCCTAAATAAAACAAGATTAACAATTGTATAAATTAAGGAAAAACTAAAGAATCGCAGATCACATCATCACGTTGATTGGCCGGTGAATTTCTCGAAGAACGCAGGAAAAATAAGCCTAATCACAAAACCGGCAGATAGCTTCATGCACGAGCAAAAGACAAAAATTTGGGTTCATTAGTCAACTTTTCTGATGATACTTGTGGGTTAAGCTACACGATTTTTGATCAAACCTTAGCTAGATCTGATGGTGCGATGGTCCTGTTAGCTTCATGGATATGTCTTCTATCCATAATAAGTTTTGATCTATCCTTCCGTGCTTAGATCTATTCAAAATTCGTTCCTAAACAAGCCAAGTAAAAAACAATTTGTAAACAGAAACCCAAACTTTTTCCAAGTCTAAAATAGAAATCAGTTTCATTGTCTTACCTTAAACTGGTTGTAATTCTCTCAACTTCGATTGACAAACGATTTGAGGCAACAAATTCTTGAAAAAGAGATCTTTCCAGACCTATAAAGATCATGATCATACGATCAGTGATCAAATAGTTATATGAACCCTGAAACGTAAGCCAAACGGACATGTTTTCTTTCTCAAACAAAAATCAGTTTCAACTTCTTAATTTAGACTGATCGTAACTTCCTTAACATAACTTCGATCGACAAGCAGTTTCCAGCTAGAGACTCTTGAAAGCAAGATCTATCCAACATTAGAATAATCACAATCATAGGATTAGTGACTTAACCGCTACAGCCCCTGAAACTAAACCTGGTTTTCATACTAGTTTGAGATTCCGGTTTGATGCTCTAGAAATTCAGGCAAGAGAGATGGTGGTTTCAGGGCTCGAGACTATAACTTTTTAAGAGAGAAAATACTTAAATGGCGTAAGATTATGAGAAAATAAACGAGATAGACCTAGGTAAAAGAGCAAGGTTGATAAGTCTCTCTTTCCTTATTTTTCTTATCTTAATTTATCAATTTAATTCCAATTCAATTTCTTTCTTTTTGGGCAAGGGCCACAAAATAGAGTTTCCAAAACTCATGTTTGGGTCTCACAGTTCTCGCACGCTTAAATTGAGTTTTTCCTCAAGTTCTTGGCTAAGAGTTCGATTTCCTATCAAACAAGCTTACTTCTAGCTTTAGCAAAGACTTCAGTCACTTCATGTAGCGCAGCTAGCTCACACACACTTGAAACTGAAGTTCTCGGCAAAAACTAACTTGGCTAAGAAACTAAATACAAGCAATCAATGCACACTCGCAAACATTTCAATACCAATCAATCATTAAAATCTTTTTAATTTCAAAACTTTTATTGGAAAAATCTAGAAATACATCATATTTTCAAAAAACTAAGATTTCGAAAATTTTCATGGAAACCTTTTTCTTTATAATCGTTTAAAAATCTTGACCCGCTGAGTCAGAGCCAGAGTGGCCTTAACCCAGGCTATGATACCAATTTTAATATCCCGCTTTGGGTCTTGAGAGACAACGTGTTATTCTTTGGCCTTGCCAAAAGTCATCTTTGTAGAAATCCATCGACGAATAAAACCTTGAACAAAAATCACTTGTGCCCACCGAATCATAAAGTTCTAAGCTAATTTACACAAAGTTAATCTTATGCATAGAAAGCAAACATAAACCACCAATGTTTTTCCAATAAGTTGTACCAAACATGTCGGACTGCCTATTGCAACCAACTTCACAAACATTGGCTCAACCATCCCCCAGATGACTTTAGAGCTACTACAATCTATTATTTTATTTTCCATGGAAGTGGTAGCCCATAAAACGATACATTCCATGGCAAATATTCATGGAAGCAACAATCTATAGCTCGTTTCATTCCAAATCAACAATGTTTTCATGGAAGCGACAACCTGTTGCTCGATTCATTACAAATTAACAACTTTAAATAGAAGTGACAACTCGTAGCTCGATACATTCTATTTCAATAGTCTTTTCATACAAGCGATAGCCCATAACTCATATCATTCCATGTCAACAGTATTTTTGTGGAAGGGACGACTCGTACCTCGATTCATTCCATTTCAATAGTCTCTTCATGGAAGCGACAAACCATACTTGAATACATTCCATGTCAACCCGTCAAGATTAATAAATTTCCTTTTTCACTACAGCCAACAACCAATAGTACATATCTTCTATACGTACCATTATCACACACACACACACATATATATATATATATAGTTATAAATAAACACATCAATTAATCTTATTTTCATACATTCACCAAATATATCATGGTAGAACATCATATAAACCTAGATATATACATAATAATATTCCTAAATAAAATAGGATTAACAATTGTATAATTAAGGAAAGGCTAAGGAATTGTAGATCAGATCCTCACCTTGATGACCGGTGAATTGTTCCAAAAACACAGGAAAAATAAGCCTAATCACAAAGCCAGCAAATACCGTCATGCACAAGCAAGAGACAAAAATTAGTGTTCTTAAGTCAACTTAACATATGATACTTGCGGGTTAAGCTACACGATTTCTGATCAAATCTTAGCTAGATTTGATGGTCCCGTTGGATTCTTTATATATATTATATCCATAATAGGTTTCCATCAAATTACTGGGGCTAGCATTTTACTAAAACTGGAAGATATTCAGTTAAATTTGGATATTAAAGTGACGAGGCAAACTCCCTATTAGAGGTGGGATAATTTGGTCCAAATTTTCAAGCTTTACAAACTAAAATTTGGAAAATTAATTGCCCAAATAAAATAAAATATTTTATATGGCGAACATTATCAAGTTGCACTGTAGTAAAGCAGAATCTTAATCACCGTGTATGAAATGTGATGTTAGATGTACACGTTGCGTTGCAGAAATTGAAACCATTAACCATGCTATGTTTGAATGTCCACCTACTGTTCAATCATGGGCTCTTTCATGTTTACCATCCGCAATAGATATTTTCCTAGGAAATTCTATCTAGTATAATTTGGACTATCTATTTTGGCACCTCACATATCAAAACGAACTCATATTTTTCCAATGGATTATATGGAATATTTGGAAAGCCATAAATGATCATTTTCTGATATTGTCACTGACCCACGAACTATTATCCTTCAGACCGAAGCAGATTACAAAGAATGGTCTTCTGCTAGAAGTGAACTCACAATTTCTCGCTAACCCTCTGAGGTGCATTCAACCTCAAAATGCTCACCATCGGTGGTTCCTTCTACAACAAATCCAAGTTTCACAGATTATCGATGCTTTGTGGATGGCTCCTAGAAAAGCACGGATCTCCAATCCGGTTTGGGTTGGTAGTGCTTCCCAGATTCAGTAGAAGGAGAGTGTCAGGGGGCATGAGGAGTCTATCCCAGCCTTTCATCCCTACACTCAGAAGTGGAAGCATTATTTTGGGGAATGGATTCACTGCTAGCGCTCCAGATTATAGAAGTGGAGATAGCAACGAACTGTGAGACTGTTTTAAACATAATCAACCAATCAGAGGAGTGGCTGACCTTTCTTCCATACGAAGAGGAATTCTCTACGCTAAGTTCTCTTTTCCGCTTTATTTCTCTTTCCATTTTCCTATATCTTTAAGTCATAGAGATGATGCTTTCGCTCGTCACGTTAGAAAGATCGCTAATGGTTTAATATTGTGATTATTCTTTACCTTTTTGGGGTTGATATTAGTATAATTGACATTGACTAACAAAAAGCAAGGAAACAAGGATATTTTTCAAAAAGGATATTTTAACTGCAGACTATACTTATCATAAATGACATTGGAATTGTATAATTCCTTTTTGTATCCTTATCATTTTTGGGAATACTAGTTTTATTTATAATGTAAAGGTGAGAAAATTGTAAAAAGGAAATTTTTTTTTACTTTTGTGATCTTCAAATATGAGAAATTGTCATGGGTTCCAATCCGATAAACTCACTTGGAGTTCGAGTAATTCAAACTTCAAACTCATGGATTTAACTTGTTCAATCATTTAAACGTTGTCTGTTCTTAAAGTTATTGGAGTTAACTAAGTTTGAAATTAAGATTCATGTGTTGAGAACAATCCAAAATGTGATAAGGACTATATGATGATCAAAATGAATATATCCAAAGCATATGACCGTGTGTAGTAAAAATTTCAAGTGGAGCTTTTTAAGCGTCTTGGTTTTGCGGACAAACGGGTAAAACGGATTATGCTATGTGTACGGATAGTTTTGTATTCAGTACTTTTCAATGGCAAGTCTCATGGGTTTATTAAATCAGGCCGTGGGTTAAGGCAAGACACCCCTGTCTCCCCATTTATCTTTATCCTATTTGTGGAGGCTCGTATACACACGATGAATCAAGCCAAGTCTCTTGGGAAGCTGTCTGGTATTCAATTGGAAAGACATGGACCATCAGTAAAGCAGTTACTTTTTGTTGATGATAGCATTTTCGTATGCCATGCTAACTCTGAGGAAGGCGGCGCATTTCTATGGTGTCTTGAGCTATCGATAAAGCATCGATACAGGAGATTAACTTTAACGAGTCTGTGACTACTTTTGGTAGTAAGCTAGACCCATATATGAAGAGAATGTGTGGGCTAGACATGGGCATCACAATAGAAGGAGGTTATGGTAAGTATTTAGGCCTATCATAATATTTTACTGGCTCTAAAAGATAGATACTTCAGTTCATCATAGATAAGCTTAACTCACAACTAAGTAGCTGATATGATAAAACTTTTTCACTTGGTGGAAAAAAAAACTGTTGATTAAATCGGTGGCATTGACTCTCCTGGTGTATGCTATGTTTTATTTTAAGTTGACTAAGAATCAATGCTGCAAGCTTACTTCCGAAGTTTCAACCTTTTGGTGGAACAACTTTGATGCAAAGAAAAAGGTCCATAGGGTGGCTTGGAAAAAGTTGTGTAAGTCTAAGGATGAGGGAGGCATAGTGTAACACTCCTACTCATTAAACCCGTGTTTCAACGCATCCTAGTAAGACCTTGGGCAAACTGTACACTTATTTAATTTATGTTCTATTATTCACTAAATCAAAATTGCGATTATATAGATGTGACAAGCCCCATCAATTCATAAAATTCGGTTCCCTTCTTATTCGTATTCAAGTTAAAGGTTCCAAAAACACCAAGTGATAACATAACTCATTAAAAATGGTACTAGCATCAAGTTCAATCTTAAATAACATAAAAAGGACTCCCAAATCCCAACCCTATATCCACCTCCTCTCTGTCCCACCTTGGTCTCGCTCCTATTAGCCACTTTCTTGATCATTGGTTAGATCATTACCTTAAATCACGCAGATTGCATAAGCAAAAGAATTGCTTAGTGGCTCGGTTATCCCGTCACGCTAGGTTATAACCAAAACTCGCATTCAATAACAAATCAAGCAAAACCAAAGAACAATCACGTTTTAGGGCTTACTCAAACGATTAGTTTAACTACCTGGGGTACATCCGGATCAGCCAAAGTAACATTTGAATCAAGAACAATATTCACAATCACATCATAATTCAGGTCCGAACCCTAAGTTTCACAATTCACAGGTCCGAACACTAGGTTTGCAATTCAGAGGTCATGAACCACACGGTTCTCAATCACAATTTTGACCCATGTGGTCCTTCCATTCACAATCAATTATTCAACCTAACCATTCTATGATTCCCCTCAACCTATTACCAAACACGAATCTACGTCAATCTCACTGTCACAAACTCACCTTTGCCTTAGCCTTTTCCGGGTTTGTTTTTGCTCTATGGGGTTCCACTCGCCAAGCCTAAAAAAACCTTGAACTCAATTTGACCTTGGCCTTGCTTCAAATTGATCGATCTCTCTCAGCCTCCTTCGATTTCTCTCTCTCTTATTTTTAGGTTAACTTGTGCGGATTCCCTTTTTAGGGTGGATTAAGGCTCCTATTTATAACCTTTAGAGTAACCTAACCTAACCCTAATTCCTTTAATTGGACCGGGCTCAAGCCCATTCAAAATAATCCAATGTCCAAAAAACATTAATTCTGGTCGTTTTACTTTTAAGCCACCCGTTCGGACACATACCTAACTCTTATCCGAACGCGAACCCTTGTTCTGACGTGGACACCTCTTTTCCTAACGCGGACCAGACTTGTCCGGACATGGACCAGACCTGTCTCTTACCTTAAACCTTGTCTAAAACTAGACACAACATGTTCGGACCTCCTTGGTTTATGTCCGAACTTGGATCAATCATGTCCGAACTTGGATCAATCATGTCCGAACAACCATGCGGTCCGATCCAGACCATGCTTTCCAAACCACTAGGTTCTGTACAAATCCTAGGTTCTTGTCCTAAATTCCGTCCTTAGCTTATTTTCCTTGGTTTTGTCTGATTTTGATCATCCCTTTAGGCTCCTAATGGCTGTCCTTGGCCAAAAGACATCTTTTGGCCATGTTCGGCTTGCCTGTACGTACCACATCCACGTACTGCACATAGTGCATTCTTGAGTCGTCCGAGCGTGGGTATTACACATAGGCTTTAGTGATATTGGACATTTTAACCAAGCTTTTCTTGAGAAACAAGATTGGAGATTACTTACCAAGCTTTCGTCCCTTGAGATTAAATTATATAAGTCTAGATAATTTGCTAACTCTGGTTTCTTAGAGGCTGGGTGATGAGGGTCTCGGAGGAGAGATCCCTCGGATATGGATTCAACGGATCGACCTTGGTGAGTCCAACTGGTGAAAACTAGGTGAAGACGGATTTGATTGACTCTCTCAATCGATTGAGGTTGATTGACTCTCTCAAGCGTTGGACAAACTAGATTGTTTGAATCACACAAACAAGCTAAAACGTTTCTTCTAAAGATCTAAGTGAATCACACACTTAAATCAAAAGAAATAACAATGCTTCAAGGGAAAACATTCTTGAAAAAAAGAACAAATTACTTCTATTAATCTTGATTGAAAGGTGCTTTACAAATGAACAACTAATGAGTTTATATAGGCTTAGTACACACGTTCATATGTCTAAAATAAGAAGAAAAAATCAAATGCATTGAAGAATATGGCCGTTAAACCATAATGAGCAAATCTGCCAAAATAAGGCAAAGGGAGCTGAGCTTGAGTCTTGACAACTTTGGTGGGAATGATTGGTGGCTTGGGAGGTCTATGTTCATTGAATTGAGGTCCTTGTCGCAGCTGTTTTGGTGAAGTAGCCGTTGGTGATATTATGACCCAAAGTCTGAGCACATCCAAATATGGTAAGTTTGAAGACAAGAGGATCCGTCGGATCCTGTGGCTACTGGTGCATCTAAGGTAGTTTGAAGGTTTTAAGATTGATGTAAAAACGGTGTAGTTTCGGTGTAGTGTCTCTCCTGGTCGCCAAGTATGGGTTTGAAGATTACTAAATCCGTGATCTTCAAAATAAGGAATGCTGGATAACATCTGGTTTAGAAATCCCATAACTTTCTCATATGAACCGATATAGATTTGATTCCAATTTGCTGCGTGCTTCTCATGAGGAAAGATTTTAAACCAGGTCGGTTATAGCTTAATTCCTCCTGGTTTGATCGGAATTCTTTAATAAGTGATTGTTGGTCTCCTTCGGGTTACTGGAAATATGCCGCCTTGAAAGTTGAATACCTTCTTCATGCGGAAAGCTTTTGGACCAAATCTTTTTCTCTGTGATTCCTTGAAGAGTTAACTTTCTATAACAAGTCAATTTGTAGTTTGAATCCTCCTGGCTGGGTAGGTATGCTCCAATATAGATACCTATGTCTTTGATACGCTTAGGTTGGTCCTCTCCAAGTGTTTTGGTCAGCTTGCTGAATACAAATTTTAAAATTCGAACACGCTTCTTGAATACAAATTTTGTATAAAATCATTCTTATCTTTTTTTGTGGTTTTAGATTAACTTTTTGTTGTAGGTTTAATTTTTTATAAACGGTATCTGCTATTCCATTAGGTTTCAGCGGGTCGTTTAACTTTTAAATGATTGAACAAACCGAAGAATCAATAATGGTATTTGCAAGTTTTAACTCTGCGAATCAGTATTAGATTTAGTCAAAAATTATTAACAAGTATTTTCAAGTCTTGTTCGATCAATGGGCTGAGCGTATCTCTCAGTGTAGTGCAGATCGATCAATCCATGATGTGTTGGTCGATCACTGGGTCGAGCGATGCTTTATGTGGGATGATGATCGATCGATCCTTGCAATATAGGTCGATCAATGGATCCAGCGTACCTCCCAATGGGGTATTGATCGATCAATCAAGGGGTTGATCTTTCTTTTATGCTTGTTAAGGTACTTTGATGATTATGCTTAAGTTTTAATGGAATGATTTTGGATTGATCTTCATCTTTTACTTTCAGTTCTTTATTTTATTGTTGTTTATGTTTATGCTAATGAGATCTCCTCTGATCCTCCACTCACAAACCATGAGAAGTGAGTAGATCCTTGTGGATCTCGAGGATAGGGAGATCGGAGGGGAAATAACCAATCCACTCACCTTGTAAACAATGATCTTATCCAATCTCTTCTCACATGGCCGAGCTTAAGGCCGATCTCTCCCTGATCAAGAGAGATCTGATTTGGGCCAAAACCTAAAGCTAGCACTAAGGGAATCAGAGACCAAGTGCCATGTGAGTGATGGTTTGATCCACCGAGGAGAGATCTAGTATTGTGGATCGGCTATTAGATGTATTGGGCTGAACTTTAAGCTTCTGATTTGGCATGATCGTGGCTAGCGCCGTAATGGATCAGCTAGATTGGAAAGAGGTCTTCACTGTGAGAACGGGTTGATCTAGCTTGTCCCGGTCTAGGGATCGCCTTATATAGCTTGGCGAGGTCGGATCGGCGAGTTTACCACCGATCAATCACCTCCTATCCTCTAGATTCATGCTTTTTACCTTAGATTCACTTATTGCTATAATTTTGCTCTGTTTATTGAACATTTCTCTGTTTTGGATGTTTATGTTCTGTTTTTAACTTGTCCTTTACTCTATTTTGTCCTATTGGCTAGATTGCAAGCTCACTAGAAAACATAGCCTATGTTTGCGACAGATTGATAGGTTGCCTGGACTAGGAACTAGTAGTAGATAGGTTGATTACAAGTAACTACTGAGTATTGGTTCGACATCCCACTTACTTACCCTATGATTAAATGATTTGATCACTTAGGCCGAAAACCTTGTTATCAAATTGGCAACGTTGCCAAATCAGTTTTTGCTTATTCTAATTTATAATTTGCTAGTCTTAGGATCAGGTTTATTGTCATTACTATTCAAAATTGTATGTGTTTCACTAAGCTTGGATCTCTAAGGACCAAGCATCCACCTTATTGACAAGTTGTTGTTTCTGTCTTTGCAGGCCTCGCAGGTACCCTCGCCATTTGACACCAAAGCTAGCGACAGAATCAGCATCCTTGTTTCAATTCCTATGAGTTGTGCGAGTAATCAGTTAAGTTTCTGTGGTTGATGCGCACACGGTCGAAATGTTCTCACCACCTTTCACCACCCACCGACGATATCAATCAGCTCACTCGTGAGATCAGACGAAGGCGCAGTACAATGCAGCAACCATAGCCAGACCTGGATAATTTTACACCAGGAACGACATCAGACAGAACTCTTCTGTTGGTCAATGAGTCCGCCCACTAGGCGCGAGCACAGAACCCATCTTGTCGCCCTCGATGTATTGGTGCGAGCGACGCCCTGAGTACACACACAATACGGAATGGGATCCAGCCGCCAGCGATACAGAAAAACAATTTTGAGATCAAGAGTGGTCTCATCTCCATGGTGCAGAATAACAAGTTTCATGGTCTACCCTCGGAGGACCCCCTCAACCATCTCGACGAGTTTGAGAGATTATGCTCACTCACACGTATCAATGGGGTGAGTGAAGATGCCTTGAAGCTCATGCTCTTTCCTTTCTCTCTAGGGGATAGAGGACATCAGTGGGAAAAACACCTTCTCGCCGGATCAATCACAACTTGACCGGAGTGTAAACACATGTTTCTCACCAAGTTCTTTTCAAACTTACGAACAGCAAAGCTTCGGAACAGCATATCCAACTTTTTCCAGCAAAGCATCGAGTCTTTGGCCGAGACGTGGGATCGGTACAACACTTACCAAGCTCAGTGCCCTCATCATGGTTTCAGAGAAGATACCATCCTCAACAACTTCTACCGAGGATTTCTCCCGAGGATACGTATGTTGTTGGACACCGCATGTCATGGAAGCTTTCTCCAGCAGGATATAACCGAGGGACGTGCATTGATTGAGAACCTTGCTTTAGCCGATGGACAGTATGGCGAGGACTATGACCGAGCTGTCTGAGGAACCTCAGATTCCTACATTTCCGCAAGAAAGGAGTTAAAGCAACTTCATGAGAAGCTGGATAAATTACTTATGGTCCACACCAAACACGTGAACTTGGTAGAAGAGGAGGTAGCTGAAGAGAACGAGGACGAGCAATTGGAGGAGATTTGTTTTGTTCAAAACCAAAGTGGATCCAAGCCGTGGGTAAACTACAAGCAGAATCCGAACCGAAGCTATTGGAGTACAAATATGGCCACTCCTCAGGATTAAGTATATCCACCAAAGCAAAGAGCGTGGATTCCAAAGAACAATGGCAACAGAGCCTCAAGTCGGTACTAGCTGCAACGCAACCTCAGCCATCCAAGGAGGATTCACCGGATGTGATGAGTATGCTACAACAAATCCTTCAAAGTGAAACAGCTCATCAAACGGAGATCACTAAGAAGTTTAGGGAAGTACATAGCCGGATTGATACTACTTATAGTGATTTGAATTGCAAGTTTGAAACACTAAATGCAAGGTTAAAGTATATGGAGAGTGCTCACGCTTCATCTTCTACGAAGTCCCCCGGTCAGCTACCCGGTAAAGCCGTTCAAAACCCCAAGGAGTATACGGGTCAATCCATCACTCTTAGGACGGGAAAGATACTCCCATCAGTCGTGGGACCTTTGGAAAACGCTGAGGACAGCATTATTCAAGTTAGGGGGCAGAACAGTCCAAGACCAAAGTTGGAGGCAGACAACTCGGAGACACACCTCGCAGGCCCGAGCCGCAAGGAGGGGAAGATGACGATCTGTCTAAGGAGAATACTGCACAACTCGGAGAGAACCCTCGTCTGCCTGTGCAGCGAGGAGAAGCGCTAGATATTCTCAACCTGAATGAGAAGGAAGGAGCTGCACCAATAGTTGCTACAAAAGCCAAAGCACCATTCCCTTCACGTCTAAAGAAGAATCAATTGAAAAAACAGAAGGTTCTCTTTGAAAACCGAATGAGCGGTATCGAAATAAAAATTCCTATCTTGGATGCTTTTGCTTTGATTCCACAGTACAAGAAGTTCTTGAAGGATACTCTAAAAGAAAGAGAAGAAGAGTGCATGGCCATTGGGACTAGGTCATCCAGATCACTCATTATACCAATTCTTCCACACCAAAGGAAGAGGTCTATAGTGGAAAAATTGGGTGATTTGGGAAGCTTCACACTTCCTTGTGCAATAGGGCACCTTACATTCATTAGTTGCCTATGTGACATTGGAGCATCCATCAGCTTAATTCCATTGAAAACTGCACAAAAGCTGGGATATTCAAGTTTCAAAGATTGCAAAATCTCCCTGGTCCTCGCCGATAGAACGACAAGGAAGCCGAGGGGACTACTCGAGGACGTTTCGATAAGCGTGGGCAGTTTGTTGGTTCCTATGGACTTTGTGGTACTAGAAATGGATGAAGAACCCGATCCATTACCTGTTGGGACGACCATTATTGGCGTCAGTAGGAGCTCTGATCGATGTAAGGAATAGGACCATCAAACTCAAGGTCGGAGAAGGGATTGGAATGATGNAAAGACAGGAAGAAGCCTACAATCGATGGGAAATGTTTTAAGATTGAGGGAACACTAGAAGAGGAGGCTGATGATGCAAACGAGGGAGCTCTGGTTCCCTCTACACAACCATACTAGAAGTGTATGAAGAGTCGAGCTTGAGACTCTAAACAAGCCTACTTGGGAGAGAATCCCATATCTATCCTTTAGTTTGTATCTCTTGATCGATTGATCCATTGTCCGTAGATCAATCAACCGCATGAATGTTGGTTCCGTGTGTTGTAGATCGATCGATCTTTGCCCCGATCGATCGATCTCGTCCCTTATATGATCTTTCTCACCTAAAAGAAAATCAAACCAAAACGAAATATAAAAAAACAAAAAAATTATGAAAAGTAAAACTACCTCATTCTGGGTTGCCTCCCACTCAGCGCTTCTTTAAAGTCATTAGCTTGACTTTCGTGCTACTCAGATAGCGGATTGATTCTTGGGAGGAAGGCTTACTCCCTTGATCTCTTCTTTACCAACGATGAACTCTCTAAGCTGTTCATTCTTCCGGTAGAATTTACTACCTCTAGAATCCAGCAACACTACATTTCCTTCAGGGTGAATCTCTTTCACAGAGATTGGTCATGAAGTCTCAAGTTCAAGCTTCCCTGCAAAAACCTTAAGACACAAGCATTGAAAAATAAACTCATCATATGCATCAGACTTAGCATCAAGGATACATGTGTTGTCTTGTTCAGCTAAGTCCTCTGCCAGCTCACGACAAACATTATACTCTTCATCTAACTCATGCTCTGATTCACAGACACTCAACCTTGTCTAAACCAAACCTTCCAACTTCAAATCAGCTTTCGTCTCAGTAAAAACGCTGATCGCACCACACAAATAACTTGGTGAAACTCTAATCGGATATGACACTTCCTTGATAATCTATTCCAGCATAAGCCTCTTGTTAGGGATATCAATTTTTGCCCCTACTGTGTTGAGAAAAGGTCTCCCCAACAGTATTGGCACTGCTCCACCTCTAGCCATCTCAACCACAGTAAATGTCGTTTAGAACTCTGCAATTTCCCACAAGAATAGTAAAATCAATCAGCCTTCCCTTAGGGCTCTTAGAAGTCACATCTCCGAAAGACATGGATGAGTTGTGCTCCTGCATTAGCTCGAGCCCTAGCTTCTTCATCGTCTCCAGAGAGATGGCATTTGCACTAGCACCTGAATCACAAGGGCATCACTGAGAATCAGTTTCCCTAAGATACAAGAAATGGTGAACTCTCCTTGATCCTCAAGGTTAGTTAGCTCTTTTGGAAAGGGAATTGGAAGCCAATGCTTCCCTACTTTACTTGCTGCACCATCATCAACTTCAGACTTCACCACATTGCATGATTCCTTCAGATTCTTCTTAACTTTTCCAGATAGAACTCCCTGAGGTCTTCTCATAGCTTCAGCAGTCTGAGCTACTTCAGTGTCTAGCTTCTTTAAATGCACAGAGACTAACTCAGACTTGTTGTTCATATCATTTTACATGCTCTTTACCTTGGTGCTGAGGTCGCGGGTAGACATTTGTTGCTCGATTGCAAGCTGTTGGATCAAAGCCTTGATCTCATCATTGGAAGTACATGAAGAGCTCACTGGAGCTTGTTGTGGCGGTGCTTGCTGCTGCCATGGCTTGACCATTTTCTGCCAGTTGCTTCCTCCTGAGTTTTGGTTGAAAGGCTTCTGATTGTTCCATCTATGTCTAAAACCTTGCACAAACGGCTCCCCTTAGAAAGGTGATCCCTGAGGCATGATTGGAGCTGGAAACACAACATCCTGGGGGTTCTCCACATTAGTGCTCCTGTAAGAGACATAGTTAGGATTCTGACCTCTTTTCTACCAGTTAACATACTCGACTTCTCTGTAGTCATTTCACATCTCTGAATCATCCAGAATCTGCGCCACTTCCATACTGTCATCCAGCTGATGCACACTTTTGAACACCTTGATTTGCCTTGATGAGCATATCAAGATTCTCAGCAATCTCGTTGATCCTCTGAATCTCTACGCTGTTGACCTTCCTTCCTCGGTCATACTGCTGAAAATGATTCCCCAAACTCGCAGCCAAGTTATCGATGAGTGTGAAAGCTTTGTCCCTCGTGTTAGTCATGAAGTCTCCATTACTTGGTGCATTCAATAAGTTCTTGTATTCCCAATCGATACCACATTAAAAGGTGTTCAACAACTACTCATCTGAATACCCATGATGTGGACAGTCTCGTTGGTATTCCTTGAATCGCTCCCAAGCTTCATTGAAAGACTTACCAGAACATTGCAGAAAGAGTGAAATCTTACTCCTCAATGTTGCTGTCTTCAACTTGGTATAGAACTGATCCAAGAAGGCAGCTCTAACTTCTTCCAACGTGGTGAGTGACCCTAGAGGCAAAGATCGCAACCATCTAGAAGGTTTATCAGAAAGCGAATGGTGAAATAACATACGCTTCACATAGTTTGCAGGGATTTGATTCGAACTCGTGGTGGTGCACATATCCTCAAAGTTCCCAATATGATCCATCGGATTTTCTCCCGGGAGACCATTAAAGACATATTGCTTCACTAATCCAATCAGCTGAGGCTTGATCTCAAGTCTTGCCTCTGGATAGGTGGAGGTCAAATAACAGACCTATTTTGATAGTAAGTGTGAGGTGTATCCATGTCACCAATAGCTCGACATTGATGCTATTCTTGCCACCTCATAAGCATAGCTAGATCTCTCTGCAACTGCTCAACGGTTTGTTGAACATCCTGGTTTCTCTGAATAGTATTCTGAGTCTCAGGGTCATTTGGAATCTTCTGGTTATCTCTACTCATTGCTCTTGCTTGACGGTTTTCTCGTTCTACTCTAGCAAGTTGCTCGTTGTCAAAACCAAGTAGATTCTCTTAATCTTGACTTCTTCTGCTCATAAACTTGAAACGAAAACAAAAACAAAACACAAAAAAAAACATAAAGGAAAAGAGTATAAACTAAAAATCAAATCTCAATCGAAAGGCAACCAATTGGTTCCCCAGCAATGGCACCAAAAACTTGGTGTTCACAAAGTTTTAGCCCTATGAATCCTATTGCAAGTGCACAACAATGTAGTAGTGCTTAGGGATCGAATCCACGAAGAACCAAGCTTGCACTTTCAATCACTTAATCCTAATTCAGGCTATACCAATGGAATAATTGAATGTAATCTGACAACTTACACGGTTTGCAAATATAATAAAAACTATCAGGGATTGATTATTCATCATGAAATAAAAATTAATCGGGGAAAACATTCAGGAACTAATAAGCACCATTCTGAGCTTGAACATACAGGTTTGACAAATCCATTATCGTGGTATTTTTCACTCTATCAAACAACCTAGAGATCCTAACTATTGTTGGGTCCAGATTCTAGATAGGCTTTAACAAGCAGGTTCAAATATCCACAATTAATCCTATCAATCAACTATCGTTGCTTAGATTCAATCGCTCATATATGCTAGTTCAGGAATTCTATAAGCTTCTGGAATGTAAAACAACCTATGATGATAGATTAGGTGATCAAGCTAATCTAAGCATTACACACAAGCATAGATGGAGAACTCTTAGTCATCAAATCCTATTCAATCCCGAAACATTGATTCCTAAATCCCTAGAAACCCTAAACCTGATTAGGTAACTACTCAGACATGATTAAACAAACAATAGAAGGCATGATGACAAAAAACATGAAATTCGATTGTATAATAATAATAAGGTTCTTAAATCTTCTCAAAAGTATGATGAAATTCTTCTCCCTGCTTACAAGATACTCTCAGAGTCGAAAATTATCTCTCTCTCTCTTTCTAAAATGATAAGACAACTATTTATATGATCCTAAAAACGCAGGTGCAAAATAGGAAAATAAGGTCTTAAACTCGCAGGCTCGAGAATCGATTGATCAAGGGGGCTGATTGATCGATCTAAGTTGATTGCTTGATCCCTCAAAGTCTTGTTTGATCAACAGGTGAGTGTATCTCTCAATGTAGTGGCGATCAATCGATCCATGATACGTAGGTCAATCGCTGGATCAAGCAATGCTTTCTGTGGGATGATGATCAATTGATCCTTGCAATGCAGGTCGATTAATGGGTCAAGAGTATCTCTCAAACGGGTAGTGATCGATCGATCAAGGGGTTGAACGATCGACCTGCATACTTTGCCTAGAAACTGCTCTGATTCATCTTAACTCTTGCTCTATGTGCATAATCTGAAATAAACTTGTTTCCCACCTAAAAAGACTCTAAAACACAGACAATGAATCTGAAAACATGCAAATTAGTGAGCTAGAAATCAATAAAAATAAGGTATATCAAGGAGTCACAGAACTCCGAGGACCACCGGATGAGCCACCATCGCTCGATACCATGGTGCAAAATTTACTAGCACTACATGTAACAACAGATCGCAGAAACGCTGAACACTTTGATCAAATTGAAGCAAGAACTATGTTAATTTTGGGTAGCCAGCTACCAGTGCAAACCAACAAGCCGAGTGAGGAAGTACTCGCTAGTGTGCAAAGGAACTTATTCGGAAATATGCCAAGTCCATAGTTGACCAACGTCCCAAGATAAGGTCAAACATCTACACAATATGCCCCCATGCAGCAAGTACCATCAATGGTAGACACATTAACCGTCTTCAAGATGATGGAGGAGATAAAGTCACAATTCCATCAGGTGACCAGCTCGGCAAATGAGACTGAGTGAATCTTTGCCAAAAAGCTAGCAACTCTCCATTCTCTCTAAGATTGAGAATGATCTCGGTAAACCAAGGACCAAGACTACGCTATACTTTATACGATGAAATAACGGATCCACTAGAGTTCATGAGCATGTTCGATGTCATGATGGGTGGAACAAGCTAACATCCCAATCAAGAGGACACAACATATAGTCAACTTTTTGCTGAAAATTTGACTAGATATGCATTGGTATGCTTCATGAAGCTACCAACAGGGTCAATTGAGGGCTTCAATTAGTTAGCTAAATAGTTCATGAAACAATACACAATCTTCGTTAACCAAGACACCTCAATAACATAGTTATGATCCCTAAGGATACAATGAGTCTCTAAAGTCATATCTCGGGCGCTTCCGGAGAATAATGACTAAAGCCAAAGTCAGTAACGACATGGCATTCAAGTCCAATCCCAAGATCTTGATTTCGAAGAATTACAGATGAATGTTCAAAAAGTATATTCCTTGGTTATCAAAACCCAACGATCTATGAACCAAATAGAAATTTGAATAGAAATCCATATTTCTATATATATATATATACACATTTATATATTTATTAAAACTCTTAGAATCTACGGTTTTACCTTACTTAACCGCATCACACACAAATTAAAAAAGTTTTTTGTGGTAATTGTGTTTTGTATTATCCAACAAATTGTTTGTCAATGACTGAAGAATATGAATTTTCAACTTATCATCATGATAATAAAATGAAGTATCCAGGCTCCGTTAAGCAAAATGATTTATAATCTATATCATTTTTCATTGGTTATGTTTTATTTATTTAATGATAGTTACTATTTATTTGAGCTATGTTATGTTCAAATTCATCAGATAATTCAATAAAAAATGGGTGAAGAGAAGCATATGAAAGGCTTTCATAAAGGCTCTCAACTTCATCATTTACTCCCCTTTATTTTAGTAGGCGCCAAAATCTTTCTTCTTAGAACATGCGGGATCACCACCCCATAGCATGTTGCCGCCAGAACCAACCGTACCTTCCAGTACGGCTACCTTGTTACGACTTCACTCCAGTCACTAGCCCTGCTCTATTGGGGGTTATTACTCATTTTTGTACTTTGTCCTCTTTCTAGCCTTTTCCTTTTTTAGAAAAAACAAGAAAAACGCTCTTAGTTCAGTTCTGACTGGGTGGTAGAGTTGTAGAAACACCTATTTCTTCCACTTAGCTCCATGGAACAATATAGACCCGATTTTATGTGTGGTTCTTTTTTGGTGATACATACATTTTACAATTTGTATCGATTAAAGAAATGGTTTTGGAAAAACACCATAATTATGGGAATGTACAGGCGGTAGAAAAATTACGCCAATCTATTGAGATATGGTATGCTACTCCCCCACGACGATAAGGGGCCAAAAGAGACCTCTTTGTGAATCGGCAAACAACAGTCTTAGATGCTTTATATAGAACAACACAACATGCCGAGTATATCGAGAAAACACAAATCCTCGCAAAGAATCAAAAAGCTCAACGTGATACTTGAGCAAAAGAGCTAGAGAAGAATACCAGAGCCAAAATAACATCACAATAAAGGAAGTACAAATACCTCTACGACTTTTCAAGTCGGAGAAGTCAATAGTCCAATTGGTAAAAAGCCGTGGAATAATAGTTATAACCAAAATGGGTATTGTGCATTCCACAATCTGGCCGACCATTCAACTCTAAAATGAAAATAGCTGCAAGAGCTACTTGCCGTGAAGTTTAGCAAAGGCAAGCGTTTCTAAGGAAAAAACTCAAAAATTCAAAATACAGAAGCAAAAAGAGGCCAAACCACGAGATGAAGCTAACAAAGCACCTACTCAAGAGAATGCCAAGAGGGAGAAAACAAAATATGCAAGAAAAAGAAGTGGAGATTACCGAGTCAGAATCTCCAAGAGTGCACACTAGTGTCGTCATGGGAGATCTAAAATCCTGCGATGACACAATATAATCAATCAAGAAGTACGAACGACAACTCAGGCAGAAAATTTAAGGTCGATTAACTCAAAAATCGATTTTACTGTAAAAGATCTTGAAGGAATATGCTTTCCGCATAACAACTAGCGAGTCGTGGATTGCGATACATCTCAGATACTCATTAATACATGAAGCTCAATCAATTTAATTTTCAAAAAGACATTAGATCAAATGGCACTCCTATATGTCATAATCAAGTCAGTAGCTAGAACGTCAACCGCACTTGATTTAAGTTCAATCCACGTGATATGAACTGTCAAGCGGTCAATTTGAGCAGCAAGAATTACTAGATAGATCAAATTGTAGGTAGTTGAGAAACCACTAATCTACAACATGATTCACTTGACTCCATGGATACATGCGATGAAATCCATTTTGTTAAGTTATCATCAATGTGTGAAAATCCCAACCAACCAAAAAGTTTACACATTGCAAGGATATCAAAAGATGTCTCAAACATGTTTCATTGCTGAGTTAAATCAACGCCACAAATTCTGTATGGTCACAACATTCGTCAACATCAACTTAGAAGACTCAGTTAAATGCATCAATATTGGAGTTAACTTAGACAAAAACACCCAAGAAAAATTGATCCGAGTCATAAACATGGTCAGTAAAGGACATGCCCAGGATTGATCCAAGAATAGCGAGTCATAAACTGAACGTTAATCGAACATATAAATCGATCAAGCAAAAAGGGTAGAAGCTAGGTCCCGAGAGGACTAAGGTTGTGATCGATGACATCAAAAACTAATCGATTCAGGGTTTATTATGGAAGTATAATATGTCAAATGGTTACCCAACCCGGTTGTAGTACCGAAAAAAATGGACAGTCGCGAGTGAGTGTGAAATTTATCGACTTGAATAAGGCATGTCCAAAAGACATAGTCTCTTTACATATCTGTCGAATCATCGCGGCGACAACAGGGAATGACTTCCTCTCAGTCATGGACACATTCTCGGGATATAATCAAATCAGGATGCACCCAGAACACGTGGAAAATACTTCATTTGTAACTGAATTACAAACATATTCCTACAAATTCATGCCTTTTGGTTTGAAGAATGTAGGCGTAACTTACCTGCGACTAGTTAAAAAGATGTTCGCTGATTAACTCAGTTAGTCAATGAAAGTGTATATTGACGACATGCTAGTTAAATATAGAAGAGCCGAGGATCACATATATCACTTAACTTGATGCTTCAAAACTCTGAATGAATATGAAATGAAGCTCAACCATGCTAACTACAATTTTGGGGTAACTTCGGGAGAAGTTCTCAGCTATATCGCCACTTAGAGAGGAATTGTGGTAAACCCAACATAGGTCAAGGCGGTTCAAGAGCTACCCTCCCCAAAAAATAAATGAGAACTCCAAAGGCTTACGGGATGAATTGCCACATTGAACTGATCCATGTCTCGATCAATTGATAAATGTCTTCCCTTTTATCATCTACTATGAGGAAATAAGAACTTCGAATGGGAAGAGTGCTAAAATGCCTTTTCTGAGTTGAAGGAATATTTGTCAACACCGCCAATTTAGGCAAACCTAAGGAAGGAAAACCACTCTACTTGTACATCGTGATCTCGACATCAGCAGTAAGTAGTGTACTAGTTTGAGAAGATCGAAGAGTTCAACATCCAATCTTCTACACCAGCAAGTCTCTTGATGTAGCCGAATCTCGATGCCCATCAACTAAAAAACTCACCTTAGCAGTTTTCACCTCAGCAAGTAAGTTGAGACCATTCCTCCAGTCTCACACAATCATCGTTCTCACCAACCATCCCTTGCGGACAATCCTATATAGCCCTTACCAGTCATGAAGATTGACCAAGTGGGCTATAGAACTCAGCGAGTACGACATGGAGTACAAAGGAAGAACCAGTGCAAAGTCACATTTTTTATAAGACTTTCTAATCAAATTGTCTCTCGAGTTAGAAGCTTTGGAAACAAACAAATCCCTTCAGATTTTGAAGCTTTTTGTTGAATGATCATCTTCACAACATGGATTCGGAGTTAGAATCTGACTAGAAAGCCCAATCGGGGAAGTGTTGGAGTAGTCATTCCGATTAGCTTTCCTAGCGCTCAATAACAAAGCCGAGTATGAAGCATTAATTGCGGGGTCCCAAATTGCAAAAAAAATTGGAGCTATCCAAATTGAATGCTATTTTTTGCAGGTATTGGTCAACCAAGTCAATGGTGGCTACAACACAAAGCAATCAGATAGAAGCATATTTGAAAGTCGTCAAATATCAGAAGATGGATTTAAAGTTCAAAATTAACAAAATTCCTTGAGCAGAAAACACTTCAGCTGATGTCTTAGCAGCTTTGGCATTAACGACTAATCTCGTTCAAAGAAAAATCATCCCGGTTGAAAGTATTGGTAGACCAAGTATCCAACTAACAAAGGGAGATTTTGCAAGTTTATGAAAATGTATATCATCGCAGTACAAATGGTACTTTCCTCACTTGTATTCATGGTGACGAGACAGAACAATTAATCTAGTAGACACATGATGGAGCCAGTGTAAATCACACTAGCGGACGATCACTCGTATAGAAAATTCCAACACTGAAATGCGACGAGTGTCAGCGACATGTCTATCATGATTTACCCATTCATGTGTTGGAAAAGGAACATAATTGGACTTTTGGCGTCATCTCGGCAAAAAACGATCATGCTTGTAATGACCAATTACCTCTCCAAGTGAGTTTAAACCGATGCATACTCTCACATTAAGGACAAGGATGTGGTTAAGTTCGTGTGAAAAAACATTATATGTCGTCACGGTTTACCCTATGAAATCGTTACACACATAGATTCTCAGTTCATCTCAGCCAAGTTTAGCAACTTTTGCGAGAGATGGAATATCCGAATTAGTAAGTCTACACCATGAAACCCTAAAGGCAATGGGCAGGCTGAAGCAACAAACGAACAGATACTGGATGACATTAAGAAATGACTCAAAAAAAGAAAACTAATTTCACGAGTTAGATGGCGTACTCTAGTCTATCCCACTATGTCGAGATGCTCTACAGGTCGAAATCCTTTTTCTCTCTCTCATGAGCTGAAGCCGCGGTACCAACTTTGTGCGGATTACATTCTCCTATAGACAAACAGTCCAACAATGATGCAATGGAGACAAGCATTGATGACTTAGAAGAAACACGTAATGATGTTTTGCTCCGCGTACAGTACTATCAACAACAAGCCCAAAGTACTGCAACAAAAAAGTGCAAGGTCGACACTTTGGTAAATGAGACCTTGTGGTTCGAAAAGTGTTTGTGAAAACAGTTGTACTCAAAGCATGTAAACTCGGCGCCAATTGGGAAGGGCCTCCATTTGGAAGGTTTTGAAACCCAGAGTATACGAAATCGCAACAATAGAGGGTGAGATGATTCCACGAAGCTGGAATTCAATCAACTTGAAGCGATACTAGTAATAAAATCCTAGTTAATCGAATCCAACTCGGATTGAAGCTTTTGCAAAGCATCGTTTGTTTTCTCACTATCTTTTAAAGCACTACTTCGATCTATCTCCACATAATTTAGCAACTCGGTCAAACCCGCATTCTGCTCCACCAACATCAGGATGTTCTCCTAATCCTGCTTTAACTCGGCCTTAACTAGAGGAAGCTCTTCCTCAACAAAAGTAAGCTTGGACTTGGTCTCTGCTGTTTTGAGATGATTGGCCAGCACGATTAGCCGAATGAGAAGTTCTCCGAGCGCTCTCATCAGGGTTGGCCCAAGACGTTTCTCGGTCCAACAGAATAATGTTCAAGTCGGAGACCAGCTAATCAAAAGAGTAGCGCTAGTACCAAAAATTCAGGCGAAGCATGAAAGAGGAAAATAGTATTAACACAAAGCCGAGAAGAACCAAACTTTGAAAAGCAAGTAGGCTTTCTCCTCATACTCGTCCCTATTATGCATTTGGTTGAAAGGAGGAAGAAGCTCTAAGGTGGTCCTGGTCTGACACATGAGATCAGCATAGTCAAAACGTAATGACAAAATTGGTGTTGTACTCATACTTAAAGCTATGTTCTGCTCCACCAACTCCAGGTTGTTCTCCTGCTCCTACTTTAACTCGGTTATAACACGAGCAAGCTTTTCCTCAACAAAAGTAATCTTGGACTTGGCTTCTGCTGCTTCAAGATGAGATTGTCTAGTACGACTAGCCAAATGAGAAGTCCTACAAGCGCTCTCATAAGGGTTAGCCCAAGATATTTTTTGATCAAACAGAATAACGTTCACGTGGGAGATCAGCTAATCAAAAGAGAAACATAAGTACCAAAAAGTCTAGAGAAGCATTAAAGAGGAAAATAGTATTAATTGAAAGCTGAGAAGAACCAAACTTTGAAAAGAAAGAAGGAAATCTCCATATTCTGTCTCTATTGTGCATTTGGTTGCGAGGAGGAAAAAGCTCTAAGGTGATCCTGATCTGATGCATGAGAGAAGCACACTCAAAACAAAACGACAAAATTGGTGTCGTACTTGTACGATTGTGGTAAAACCGGAAGTTGGCTGGAGTTCTTCTTCTACTCGTTGGAGCTTCTGCAGATGAGTTGCACGACATATCGAGAGAAGTAGACGAACTAATTCGTAATGTATCAGGCCTGGCCCTCTTTCAAGGCTGCGAGTCACTACAACCAGCATCAGGTCTAGTAGTGACCAAAAGCAGTAGCCCTGGTCGTAGTAAAAGCAGATGAACCAAGTAGATTCGCCCAGTGGCATCTTCAGGTTGGCAAACATTCGCCCTATCCAAAACACTGTTAAAGCTATCCACAACATCGGGAATTTGGAAATCATCAAGACCCTTTTTTGTTCAATAAAGAAAAGAAAGGAAAGTATTAAGAAGAAACGGTTCCAAGGAATCTCATCTCAAAAGAAGTAAATGGGAAAGGAAGGCGAGGGAAGTTAACGTTTGCAATTAAGATGAAGGTTAAAAACTAAATTACAGAGGAGTAGTATTTTTAGAAATTTACCGGAAGACAAAACAATGTGAAGAGGTAATTAACAATTAACCAGTTAAACCGTAAGAAGAAATCAATCACTCATTGACGCGTGGACTAAAGATTCCAGAAGCAGGTTAACTCTCAGACTCGGAAATTCTAAGACAATTTCCAAGTCTGAGGGGGGATAACTGTTGGAGGTGGATCTGAGATCCCACTTCAACCCACAAATAACAATTGATAGATAAAACTTGCAAGTCATGACCTCCGCAAGCTAATCGAGGATTCATCTTGATTATTTGTTATCAACTTGGAAGAATTCCTTCTCGGCAACCCATCAGAATATGAAGAATTCAGACGAGACATCATTAATAAAAAATTAGAAAATTTCTTATTCCGATATGGAAAATTTTCAAAAATCTAAATCAAAAATATTTTAGATAACTTTAAATCTAAACATAAATATACTCTTTCTTATTTCAAATAGTTTATAAATAGAGGCGGGGATCCTTGAAAATGGATTAGTTTTTTGGCCACTAATACAAAGAATAAAATACAACTTGGTATTTGTTTCTTTGGTGCAATCTCTTACTCTTTGAATTGATCAGAATCCTTACTCATCTTCACTCTTGAAAACCTGAGCTTGATTTAGAACAAGTTGTGCTAAATCCTGCTCAAACACACAACTGCTCAGGAAACTGATAATCTACAGCCTTAGACGGTGTTCGATTAAAAATGTACACCACTGTTGATGCAGCCTCTGCCCAAAATGACTCACTCAGCCTTGTCTCACTTAGATAACACTTTACTCTTTCAAGTATTATTCTGTTCAATCTTTGAAATATATGGACAAGCTTTTATGTCTCACAACTCAACTTTCTTTACAAAAATCATCAAAGGCTTTATTACAATACTTCAATCCATTATCTTCCTTAAACCTTTAATTTCTTGTCATTCTGATTTTCTGTGAGAAGTTTTTGTTCAACAAACTTTGAATATGGTTCATCTTTTGTCTTGAGAAAGCATATCTAAACCTGTCTTGAATAATCATCAATAAAAGAAATGTAATACTGACACTCTGCTAAACTCGGAGTCACGTTAGGAGAACCCGATAAGTCTGAATTGATATACTCCAAAACTTCTTTTAAAGTGTGTACTCCTTTTTAAATGATTTCCTATGTGACTTCCCAAAGATGCATGATTCACAGTCTTTCATTTCCTTTTACTCCCACATGTCCCAATCTACTATGCCATAACATTGAAGAATTCTGATCTCTGATTGCAACATTCGCCTCCTCTATTTCTAGTTTTCCATCCAAATAATAGAGAGTACCTCAATAATTTCCTTGACTAGGCAATCTATCTTTATTGAATACCTTCGACTTGAAATCGCTTGATTGAAACCAGCAGCACAACGTCTAAATTTTTCCCACATAAATGAGGTTCCTCTTTTCAGTTGGAGAATATCTTACTTTGCTTAGAATAGTCACCAAAATGTGTGTATTTACAATCCTTATTCCCTATGTCAGTAACCTCACAATATGTCATTCCCCACAATGAGTCTGCCTCCTTGAACCTCTTCAATATTAAACACTAAATCCTTTCTCAAAGTCACATGATAAGAACACCTTGTATCCAATACGCATTCTTCACTAGCTGCATTAGAAAATGCAACCAACATCAACGATTCTTCAGGTACTGATTAAAGTACATTAGCTTCCACCTTTTCTCCTTGATTGTTGTTTGATGGTTGATTTCTCTTAGAACAATCCCTTTTAAAAGGACCCACTTCATAACACCACCATCACTATTTACCTTTGGTTTTTAATTTAGTTCTGCTTGTCCCTTTTGATCTTCCCTTTGGCTGTGATCTTTTTGTTGATCTACCTCTCTCTTGGATCACAAGACCCTCACCTTCAAGTTGTAGTTTATATAGTCCTTTCTCCTTCAATTCTACTTAAATTGAATATGCAGAGCTTATAATGTCTTTCACAGTTATAGTTTCTCTTCCGCTGTCGTACTTCATAGTGCGTACGAGATTATCAAATTGCTTTGGTAAGCTGTTCATTATATGCCTGCTTTGTCTTCATCACCCATTCACATATAAAACAAGCTAAGTCTGATATTAGCTTGTTAATTGTATCCATAATTTTTTCCAAATTCTTTCTTGCATCTGCCTTGAAAGCATAGAATCTCTTCAACTTGAATATGTGGGATACTGTCTTTACCTTATACTCAGCTTCAAGAGCCATCCACATATCATACGTTGTTCTCTCCCTCTTGACTGATCTCAGAACATCTGATAGGCTAAAACCTATTAGATTCTTTGGTCTCTTGCCCTTGACAGCAAATTAGGATTAACTTTGGTTTTTTCAAACATTTCCATAGCAGTACCCTTCTCAACTCCTTTTCCTTTAAGATCTTTCGGATCTGGCGGATCCTTTGAGTTTTTTGAATCCTTTGGATCTTTAGGGTTCTCTTCCTCTTCTATGGAAACCGGTAAAAAGGAAAATCTAAACCCAGTATCTCGAGCTATGCCAGTATTTTGAACTTCCACAGTGAAAAATCACCTTCATTGTCAAATTTCTCAACATCAAACTTACCCATAATGGGTTCCATGACAGTGTCGCCAAATCTCAGAGTAAAACCCTTCTAATCTTTGTTTCACCTGAGAATAAGACAACAAGAACCACAAAATGCAACCAGAATTCATATCTAGAACAACATTCAAATCTGATTCTCTGATACCATTTGTAGTAGATTTAGCTCAATATTTGTTTCTATATGTTTGTCCTTATGATCGATTATATACTATGATTGTTTTAGCTTTGTTCAGTTTTCAGGAAATCGAAATAGTAAACCAGCAAGAAAGAGACATAACAATTACGATTGCCCAAGGCTAAACAAGCCAAGTTATATCTCAGTGAGTTTTACACTCATATGTGTAGAACCTTACGAGTATGCAATCAAAAGTTAAGGAAATAACTTCTTTATTAGTTTAGGAAACTCAATACAAAACCTAAAATCTCAATCATAAACCATAAAGTTATGCCACACACTGTCATCTCTTTTTATGGTTAGATAAGTTCCTTTTACAATAAGGAACACTTATATTTTATATAACTCGTAAAATATCTCATAAATCTTATCTAATCTAACAACCAAACATGATCAACAAGTCTTTGAGCAACAAATATCAAAGACACCCAATTTGTTTTCAAAAATTTGTAGCATCAATCTCTTTCTCCCCTTTTGATTTCGATAGCTTTAATCCCGAGTCCATTGGTGTATGTATTAGATTGCAACTATTCATCCTTGAATCTTCAAGTATCTTAAGTGCATACCTCTTTTGACTCAACGTGATCCCTCCTTTGAATTGAGACACCTCAATTTCAAGATAATATGTCAATAATCCAAGATCACTCATCACAAACTTAGTAGACATCTCTTTATTTAAACTCATTGTTCATCCTCCTATTAGTCCTGGTGACAAAAAGATCATCTAAATATACAGCTATAAGTAAACAATCTTGTGTTATTACCTTTCGGTAAATCGATGGTTCTTTGGTACACTTCTCAAAATCTAGCTCCTAAAATACATGATCAAGCTTGATGTTCCAAGCTCTTGGTGCTTGCTTTAAACCATGCAAGGCCTTCTTGAGTTTATAAATCTTATGCTCATTTCCTTTTACCTCAAATCCCTCTGGTTGAGTTACATAAACGGTTTCTTTTAGATCTCCATTAAGAAAAGATGTTTTTACATCAAGATGATGAATGTCCCATCTATAAGAACCAGCTAGGTTAACGAGAAGTTGGATTGTCTCTAACCTTCCAACCGGAGTGAAAACTTCATCATAATCTATCCCATGTCTTTGTACATATCCCTTTGCAACAAGTCTTGCCTTGTACTTGTGTATGCTTCCATCCGAGTTTCGCTTAATCTTGAAAACCCACTTGAGTCCAATCAGTACTCTTTCCGGTGGATCTTCAAGATCCCATGTTCGATTCTTGACTATTGAATCAATCTTATCTTCAAATGCAAGAATCTATACCTCCAAAGTTTTAGTTTCATCACAGTTTCTTGGTTCTTCGTTCAAGCATAACAATAACTTTGCTCCTTCTTCCTCTGCAAACAAGACATAGTCTTCGAGATACTTAAGTTTAGAAACTTGTCTTTGACTCCTTCGTACGTTTGGGGTGTTGTTAGTGTTGCTCTCAACACTCTCGACAACATCATCAAGTGAAACATCAGATTCTTGGTGTGATTCTTGATTACTTGCGCCCAAAGTTTCATTGCTCTCTAGTGCAGCAACTTCTCCCTCTTTGTTTCTTGAGTCATCAACTACTTGGTTTTCGAAGCTTCCAATCTCTACTTGAAAACCATGACTCATATATGTATCACTAGTACTCCAATTCCATCCCCTAGTTTCATCAAAAATCACATCTCAACTTACTATTATCTTCCGAGTTAGAGGGTCTAGTAATCGATACGCTTTTGATCCCGGCTCAGTTCCGAGATGAACTAACATTCTAGATCTATCACCTAGTTTTCTCAAGTGTGGTCCATTGACTTTTGCATAGCAAATACACCCAAAAACTCGGACATGACTAGCATTTGGTGTTCTTCTCCTTAGCATGTCATATGGTGTCTTTTCCATCAAAACCTTTGTAGATATATGGTTTATGAGATACGCCGAATGTCATAATCCTTCACCCCACAAATAGTTCGTACACGCATATGCTTCATGATGCTTCTTGTCATTTCCATCACAGTACGATTCCTCCTTTCTAGTACTCCGTTTTGTTGAGGAGTATATGGTGAAGTTAGGTGCCTTTTGATGCCGTTTTGTTCACAAAACAAATTGAACTCTTGTGACACAAATTCTCCTCCTCTATCACTGCGGAAAACTTGTATCTTCTTCTTTGTTTCGTGTTCGACCATGTTCTTAAACAACTTAAATTTGTTTAGTGCATCACTTTTCTCTTTCAAAAATATAGTCCACATATATCTTGTTCGGTCATCAAAAAAGAACAAATATATAGCAATTTTCAGCTGCTCTCAATGGTGAGATTGGACCACAAAGATCTCCATGGACGAGTCCAAGGTTACATTTTGCACGAAATCATAGCTTGTGGAAACACCCTTCTAGTTTGTTTGCCAAGTAAACATGATCCACAAAATTCTTTCTCAACACTAATCTTCGGTATCCCTTTAGCAAATCCATCTTTAACCATTAACTTTATTGTGTCAAGATTTATGTGTCCTTACCTTGAATGCCACCTACTAGATTCTTTTATCCAAGAAACATGTAGTTGAGTTCTATCCTTTATATCCATATGTGCCTTGTACTAACAATTTCGTGATTGTTTTGTCTCGATAATCAATCTGCCTTCAACATCATGCATTATAAGACAATCTCCTTTCATCCTTACATCGCAACCCTCCTCTGTGGCTTGACTAAGGCTAATGATATTTCTCTTCAAATCTAGAATATAGTAGACATCCTTAGTCTCCTTCTCATTTCCATTACCATTAACAAAAGATATCGCTCCTTTTCCTTTGATGTCTATTTGAGAATCATCTCCAAACCGCACCTTTCTGGTTATCTTTTCATCAAGACTTACAAAATACCTTCTATTCCCAGTCATATGATTAGAAGCTTCATTTTCTAGATACCAAGTATTCTTTTCATTATTGTTCTCGAACTTACTTGGTAAAACTTTATCTTCATTAAGAAACACAACTTCATGTAACAACAAATCATCTCCCTCTTGTACTTCTTCTTCAGTGACGTCCTCGTGTGTCTCTTTTAGCATAAGCAATCTATCCAGATACTTAGATGCAAAGTGTCCATATTTGTCTCAAAGGTAACAAATCACTTTTGAGATATCGAAATCTCCTCTTCCACGACCTCTTCCTCTAGAGCCTCCACTACCTCCTCTTCCTCTACTCTTTAATCCTTCATTTGAGTTTCTTGATTGATTTGTGACTCCAAATACATCAATTGCTTGTTATCATCTTGTGCTTCTTCTTCTTCTTCTTCTTCTTCTTCGAGAATTCACTCTTTGTAGGCTTTTAGAGGACCTACTACATCCTCTAAGCATGCGGTTCTAGAAGTTGGTCAAGAGATGCGACCATATGGATGTATTTCTTTCTAGGGAGACACTTAAGAAACTTCTTCACCAACTTAGTTTCTTCCGATCTTTTCTCCAAGAGCAGAAGATTTTGAAGAAATAGCCAACAATTTTCCAACAAATTCATCTATTGTATCAGTTTCTTTCATCTTAAGACGATCAAACTCGGATATCAAGGTTTGTAATCTTGCCTCTTTAACCCTCTCAGCCCCTAGATTTTGAGTTTCAATCGCATCCCAAAGTTTCTTTGCTGTGTTTAGCTCACCAACTCGAAGAATAAAATCCTCCAGTATAGATTGAAAAATAAGTGCCATCGCCATATTATTTTTCTTCTTGTCATTGATTTCTGCCTCAACTACCTCCTATACTTCGTGTATATTGAGACATAAGCTCATCCGTACGGACCAAACCGTGTATTTTGTAGCTTTTAACATCGGACATGTGGTGGAAAGCGAGCTTCCACCACCCTTATTCTTCTCTGCAGCCATGATTGCATGATTGTCCTCCATATTCTTAATCTCGTAAGGAACAAAAACGTGTAACTAAACTTCTCTCTTTCTTATGGCTCAGATACCAATTCTAGAACCTTACAAGTATGCAATCAAAAGTTAAAGAAATAACTCTTATTTATTAGTTTAGGAAACTCAATACAAAACCTAAACTCTCAATCATAAACCCTAAAGTTATGCCACACATTGACATCTCCTTTTATAGGTTAGATAAATTCCTTTTACAATAAGAAAAAGTTATATTTTAGATAATTTCTAAAATATCTCATAAATCTTAACAAACCTAACAACCAGACTTATCAAACTTTCGAAAACTTAAAAACACTATAAGCTTCACCAAAACGAGTAACTTTTTGTAGTAAACAAAATCAGAACCAATTCCCAGCTCAATGAACAATAGCAAACTTCAATTACAAACGTCTCTAGCATTGTAACTCCGAATCCAAATCATCTAGAACCCATAAAGCCTAAAACCTTCAATTACTAAACAATTTTCCATACAGATTGGCCTAAAGAAAAAAAACCCAAATTGCGATAAAAACAGTAAATAAGGAAAATCGTAATGACATTGCCTATAAACCTGGAATACTCGGTTTCTTCATCGAATTGGAATACCCGGTTCCAGTTTAGACGTAAAATACAATCAAAACCATAACAATACATTCTTGAGTAATCCCTCGTTAATATTTTTCTAAAATGGTTTGTAAAATGAAAATTTCGAGAAAGCCCAACTCGGCACAATCACTTTTTATTTTCCTATAAATTAGGGAAAATGGTTCAATATATTTGATTTTTCGTATGGATTGAACCCAAAAAAATAAACGAACCAGGGAAAAAAGAAGATCATGGGACATATTAAACAGATGGGCTCATTCATATTTAAGAGTAGCTCATATCCCTTATTTTTGGGGCGAGCTCTTCATCGTACTTCTCTCTTCTCCAATCAAGATCTTGTAGAGAAGAGTCTGATAATTTGTCGACTTGTAGATCTCGTGTTCAGCTAAAGTTGAAAATAAGTTGTGGAGCTAGTTTCCAGTTTTCTTTTTCGGTCCTATGATGATTTTCTTTTGGCCTTATGGCTTCTCCCTTTGCGGTGGCGAGAGTGGTCGACTGAAGACCCCATTCTCTGTACTATCTATAGGGTCAATTCTAACAAGTCAGTCCTTGTCTTTCTCACGAAAAATTTGATTCTTTGATGTGTAAATCTCTATTGTTTCCACCCCTCAACGAGAAGAGCACGACAATAATGAAATACAAGGTCAATAAATTGGGCCTTGTCGGTAATGGAATCTCTCAGATCTTGAAATCAGGAATGAGAAATTCAAGAGAAAGTGAATTTGACAAAGCTCCACCGACGGGCGCTATCTTGAAAGTAGAGACCACCAGATGGGTTACACCGTGGATGAAAGGATAAGACAAGCGGTGACCTTGACGACCATCAGTGTTTTCATTGGGACGACACGTGGCCAAGGATATGTTAGATGTGTTTCTTTATGTTCTTACTAGGTTTGAGCCTAATTTGTTTTGTCCATTTTCTCTTTTCAATATATATATATATATATATATATATATATATTAGATGATTTTATAGTACATGGTACGAGATTTTTTTATTTATGATTTATTTAAGAGAAGAATATTATTAAAATAATAATAAATTTGTGTGATGAATGTTTAAGTATTTTAATAATAAGACATTATTATTCATATTTTTCATGGATTGTAGTTTGATAATAAGACATTATTATTCATAAAAAGTTTTTTGTAAATTTTTAATAAATTTGATTAAAAATAGATAATATAATTATGTAACAAATACAACTATCGGCATAATAATTTTCTTTTAAAATTACTTTTGTTATGACATATTCATAATTAATAACGCTAAAAATATTAGAAAACTTTCCATAGCATCTTAAAATAAAGTATTAGTTATAATATTGTTTATGTTATTTAATATTTTCAAATTCACAATTTGAACCAAGATATTAATTGTAAACATATGCAATATAATAAAAATTCTTCCGAGTAATTATTTACTATATTTATTAATATTATTCAATAAAAAATCAATAGTAAAATAATTTTCTAATTAAGATATTTTTCCTAACTTTGCATACAAAATATATATGAATTCAATTAAATATTTCTTTCGAACTTGTGTTGAAAAATTGTTTCAAAGTTTTACCTTAGCTGTATGATAAAATACTACTTTAAATTTAATTAGATTTTTTCTGTAATCATCGTTATATTCCAGGAACATAAGGTATTGGTAATTTTCTATTCACCAAGAATTAATTAATATTTTTAACAAAACACCAATATTTCTTTAATATAAACATAGATTCGTATCCACTAAATATATATATATAGATATATATATTAAAAATTGAATAATGAATACAATCATATTGGTCAAACTAAAAAATAATTTGAAAATAATTTTTTTTAACTTAGAAACATTATTTTTATTAAATAATTTTTTCTTTACAATAATAGTTTAACAATAACACTAAAATCTATGTCCATTTCCTTGACCAATAATGTAGAGTTTTTTTCTATATTATTAGTTTTATTTTGTATATAAAACTAAAAAAAATAGTAAATAAAAATTTAAAAATATATATCAACAGTCCACACCAAAAAATAGGTAGCTCAGCTAGCTTTCCAAGATTTAGTTAGACATGAGGTGGTGAATTCAAATCTCATCTTGCTTCATTTAGAGAACTTAGTCTATAGATTGGGCCTTTTTGTCGATCCCATGATTACATATTGACAAAAAAATATTAACTGTCCACATTCTTTGAGAAGGATTTAGCAACAAGGGTTCTAAGTCGAACTCTGAGATTAAAAAGGGAGAGAGGGTAAGGAATCTTAGAAATTAGAAGAAGGTGGAGATTGAACAATGCAAAGATGCCAAGTTGATATTATTACTCAAGTTCAATCCCTAAAATTCCTTCCATTTTTTAAAGGTCTTCACCTTTATTTATAAAGCATAAATGAAGTTACAAATTCTTTAAAATAGGAAATATTTTATTTCTGTTAAGATTCTAAAGATTCTTACAAGATTTTTAGACATTTTTCTTATTCGAAAAGAAAAATTTCTATTTCTTTTTTGATAATGTGTCACCCAAATTTCTGCCATTTTGACAAATTACCGAGAGAACGTTTCTCCGAGATGATTGTGAATTGCCAATATGGTCTTTGCCCAAAGTTCCATGTTTGGAACTTAAGAGATTTTATCTCTTACTTGTTATCGTGGACCAAACTAGGATCTCGGATTCACCTCCAACAATTCCCCCCCTCAAGACTCAGGAAATTGGTTTAAAGTTTTCTAATCGATGAGGATGAAACTGCTTGTGAAATTTTCGGTCCATGTGTCAGATTACGAGTTGGTAAATTTGTGGTGTCATTGGATAATTATTATTTTTTACCGTTTTTGTCGATTCGGCTTTCAGTAAATTCCTATAAATACCGCTCCTTTGCATTTTACTTTTCACTTTCACTTTGCTTTTTCAAGTCTTAAATCCTTCTTCGTCTTTTAACCTTCCGATACAATCTTTTCAACTTTTGGAGAATCCTCTGGTTTATATGAGGCTGCTTTAGCGTAATGAGAAGCTCTGACATTTGGGGTTGATCTCAATGAAGTTGCTGCACTCGGGCTTTGATCTTCCCAAGGTTATTATACGAGACTTTGAACTTTTCTTTGTCCAAATTTTAGGTTTCAAAGAATATGGCTCAAACGATGATGTTGTTTTGCCAAAGATTGTGGAGGAGGAGAAGCCTGATGAAGAGTGTGTGTGCTGGCAATGAGTATCTCGGGGGCAACCAACAGCTTGAATTTTTTTCCCTTTCTTTCTTTCTCTTTTTAATGATCTACTTAAAAACACGGCCTCGATTTGTTGGGATGTTTATAAAAACTTTTTATGCCCTTGCCTTGTTGTTCCTGTGCTTAGACTCATTCTTTGATGATTGTGATTGTTTGAGAATCAAATGTTTAAACGGAGCTAGATGTTAAAGCTTTAAATCTGCTGAAAACTTGGTTTTGGCTAAATTCCAGCTATATTAGGCCTCGACTTTAGCTTCAAATTTTAGATCTTGTAGGACGTTTGTATGGCCGAATTTGGAGCAATTTAGGCTTTGCCGAACAGTAAGAACTAGGTCTTGTACAAAATTTTGCGAGGTTGACTCGGTGAGATTTTAAAACTTGTCTTAGTTAAACGTTTTGGTGTGATTCTTTTTAACGAGTTATAATCAACAAGTTTTTAAGATTCGGTTAAGCACGAGCGAGATTTCAAGACTCGGCGAGATTTAGACTCGGCTTAGTTGTGCGAGGTTTTTGACTCGGCTAATAACGACTGAGATTTTAGGACTCTGCGAGATTTAAGACTCAGCTTAGTTGTTCAAGGTGTTTGACTCACCTAAATATGAACAAGATTTTAGGACTCGGAGAGATTTAAGACTTGGCTTATTTGTGCGAGGTTTTTGACTCGCCTAAAGACAGAGCGAGATTCTAAGACTCGACGAGATTCTAAGACTCGGTTTAGTTGTGTGAGGTTTTAAGACTCTGTTTTGAGAGTAGGGTCTTGGCCACTTTTTTTTATAGATTTTTAAGTCTCGAAGCAAGATTTAAGAGCCAAGGAGTTCGGCGGGTTTTAAGACTCGGATTTGCTTGGAAATGTGCCGTGATCTTTCTTTTTTGTTTGCAAAAAGGTGACTTATAGTAATTTTATTTATTTTAAGCTGTACCCGAGGGCTACCTCCATACCTCAAAGGGATCAAGCCAAAACATAGTTCTGATTACATATTTAGAGGTTTAGAGAGGCATCAATTAATGCATAGATGGTACCGAGTTGGCATGACACTTAGTAGTAGTATTGTTTTAAGTTGATAGAGTTCCAGCTTCGTGGAATCATCTCTCCTACCATTGTGATTTTGTAAACACCAACTTTAACGACTTTGAAAATTATGTAAGGTTGTATCCAATTTGCAACGAGTTTGCCTGCGTTTAGCTCAACCGTGTTTTCCAACATTTTTTGGAGAACAAGATCTCCTTCGGCAAAATGATGTCCTCAGACTTTCTTGTTGTAATACTTATCTGCGCATGGTTTTGTACTCAAAGCAATGCATCATCTTGTTGTTCTTCCAACTCGTCGATGCTTGTTTCCATTGCATTGTTATTAACAACTTTGTTCTCGGTAGACTGACACTGACGTAAATTTCGAATTGGAATAGATGCACTCAGACCACAGCTGTTTTCATTTTCACTCGCGGAGAAAGCAGAAAATTTGGAGAAACACCTACCTCCCCGTCAGATCACGTCTTGGGCCGAGTACAAGAAGGTATTCTTGAACAAGTTCTACTCTCTTTCATGCACTGCAAAATTACGCACATCAATCTTTCACTTCACTCAAAAGCGCTCGGAGAGTTTCCCACAAGCATGGGAAAGATTTAAAGACTACATTACCCAATGTCCGCATCACGTATACACAACTGAGTTCCTACTCAGCACTTTCTACCAAGGGATCAGGTCTAGGTATCGGACGCAACTGGACACAGCGAGCAACGAAAATTTTATGCACAAGGACATAACTGCTGGATGGGAACTCATTGCAAACCTTGCTCAAGCTCAAGAACAGTATAATGAAAGTGATGCAAACAGTGGAGTCCATTCTAGTGACTCAGCCACACCAAGCAAAGCTGAAATCCGTATCATGAATGCCAAGATGGACCGTCTGCTTCAGAATAAACCAACACCCGTACCAGCCGAGGAAGAGACGCGAGTGGAAGAGGTCAGTCTATTTGAACATACCGCTACTCCAACTGCCTCAAAACCAGCTATATTGGATATGTTGCGATCGATATTGCAAGGGCAAAAGAGTGCTGAGATCAACAACCGATACACTGATCTCCATGGTATGATCGGGGACATAAATACAAGACTCCAGAAATTTGAACAAAAACAAGCCACACCGCTGCTCTCCCCGATTCTAAACACATGCCTCGCCTGTCCACCTCGCTCAACCTGCGAGGGATCGAACAATTTTATTGCAATCCACTCGGCACAGAGGGTGAGTTGAACCAACACTATGCTACTAATACTGGGGACAGTATGATTGAAGAAGGGGGGATGATTCTCGAACACGGATTACTGATCAGCTCAACTCACCCTCAGTCCTCGATGGTTTGTCTCACAATACGGGTGAACGAGGACAGAATGTTCCAAACCTCTCTGTCAACATACCTGAGGCAACACACAAAAGTAAACCGCTCCTACCCATTTGTCCTCATCTATCTTTCCCGAAGAGCCATAAAGAGTGCATTGTTGAGAAATACAAGACTCAACTCTTCAAGCAGATTAAAGACATAGAGCTTCCAATCCCATTGGTCGATGACTTTATGTTGATGCCACCATATCATAAGTTCCTCAAAGATGCGGTAAAGGATAGTACCAAGGAGATTGAAGGAGAAGTGGTACTGACACATGAGATTAGTGAAATCATCTTAAGGAAGGAAGCACCCAAAAAGTTAGCCGAACCTGGTACCTTTACTATCTCGTGCTCTCTTGGAATACTATCCTTCAACAATCGCTTCTGTGATCTAGGAGCCTCGATAATCTCATGCCCCTCTCAGTTGCAAAAAGGTTAGGGTTCGGAATGTTCAAAGCATGCAAAATCTTATTGATACTTGCCCACCAATCTAGGAGGATACCACATGAAATGCTTGAAGATTTACCGGTTAATGTGGGAGGAGTGCAAATCCCAACAGACTTTGTCGTGCTCGAGATGGAGCAAGAACTAAAAGATCCTTTGCTCTTTGGTAGACCCTTCTTAGCCACAGCCGGAGCTTTGATTGATGTGAAGAATGGAACTATAGAGCTCAACTTGGGCGACGACATCAAAAGGAAGTTCCACATCGAAAGCGTGTTGACAAAACCCACTATTGACAATCAGGAATTTTGGATCCAAGAGACATATGATCTTGAAAATGAGCTGCTTGAGGAGTTGCTTACAAAAGATCAATTGCAGTTGCACAAACAGCACCAATCCAAGATGGGTACTTATGGATCGAAGCGGAAATCTATAGGGCACTCTTAGATACTTATCAGTCACCAAGGAGCATGGTTGTGATTGAAGAGCTGGTAGAGTCGGAAGTCAAGGATAAGCAAGCGGGAGAACAAATCTCAACCCTCTCGAAGACAACAGTCCATGGATCAGCTGAGCACTCGGTCATGCACCTCGCAACAGATGACACTGAGGAGACCCTTAAGGGAACTCAAGACAATTTTTCCAAGCTCAAGACACCAAAAGTGGAGTTGAAAACGCTCCCCACAGGGCTAAAGTACGCTTTCTTAGGACCTAATTCTACATATCCTGTGATTGAAATGTTGCTATCCGAACTTAAACGCTTTATAAGAGCTATAGGGTATTCTCTTGAGGATATTAAAGGAATCTCACCTAGTTTTTGCGTGCATAGAATTCACTTAGAAGATGAGTCTCACTCTAGTGTAGAGCCCCAAAGAAGATTGAATCAAAACCTTAAGAAAGTTGTGAAAAAGGAAATCCTTAAATTGCTTGATGCAGATGTAATTTATCCCATCTCCGATAGCAAGTGGGTTTCACCGGTTCATTGTGTCCCTAAAAAGGAAGGTATCAGTGTGGTTAAAAATGATAAAAATGACATGATACCAACTAGAACTATAACGAGGCATAGGATGTGTATATATTATAGGAGGCTCAACTCATCTACTAGGAAAGATCACTTACCATTGCGTTTCATTGATCAAATGGTATAACGTCTAGCCAATCATTAGTTTTATTGCTTTCTAGATGGTTATAGTTGACTCTTTCAAATCCCTATACACCCAGATGATCAAGATAAAACAAACTTTACTTACCCTTATGGAAATTTTGCTTATGAACGAATGCCATTTGGACTTTGTAATGCTCTCGTAACTTTTCAACGTTGCATGATGTCTATATTCTCGGATTTAATCGAGGAGATGGTGGAAGTCTTTATGGATGACTTCTCCGTCTATGGCTCTTCCTTCTCCTCTTGTTTGTCAAATCTATGTAGGGTATTGATTAGATGCATGGAGACCACCTTGGTACTTAATTGGGAGAAATGTCACTTCATGGTCAAGGAAGGGATCATTTTGGGACATAATATTTCTGAGAAAGGGATTGAGGTTGATCAGGCAAAGACAGATGTCATGGTTCCGTTACAAGCCCCAAAGACGGTAAAGAACATTAGAAGATTTTTGGGTCATGTCGGGTTTTATAGGAGGCTCATCAAGGATTTCTCAAAGATAGCTTGGCCGCTCACTCGCCTGTTATGCAAAGAGGCAGAGTTTTCATTTGACGAAGAGTGTATGGAAGCCTTTAAAACCATCAAGTCAACCCTTGTCTCAGCGCCCATTGTCCAAGCACCAGATTGGACTCTACCATTCGAGATCACGTGCGATGCTAGTGACTATACATTAGGAGCGGTCCTTGGACAAAAGAAAGACAAGAAATTGAATGTCATCTACTACGCGAGTAGGAAACTCGACGATGCCCAAGTCAAGTATGCAACAACTGAGAAGGAATTGCTGGTTGTTGTCTTTGCATTTGAGAAATTCAGGTCCTACCTAGTTGGTTCCAAGGTCATTGTCCATACCGACCATGCGGCTTTGAAATACCTCATAAAGGAAAAGGATGCAAAGCCAAGGCTCCTTAGATGGATACTTCTTCTCCAAGAAGTTGATATGTAAATAGTGGATAAATCGGGTATAGAGAACTGTGTCGTTGATCACCTATCAAGAATGATGGTAGAAGACTCAGTATCAATAAACGACTCCATGCCTGAAGAACAGCTGATGGCACTTCAAACCTTTAGACGGAAACACAAGGGTAAATCCTCGCAGGCACAACTCGCAGTAGTGGACACCGAGGAACGACAGGTTGACCAGAATGAAGACCCTTCACGGAAAAGGCAGTTTGCAGGATCAGTACTCCCTTGGTATGCTGACTTGGTGAATTATCTGGTGGTAGGGGAGATACCTACGAGTTTGGAAGGTTATCAAAAGAAGACATTCTTCAGAGACGTAAATCACTATTTTTGGGATGAGCCGTATTTGTACAAGATAGGATCGGATGGTGTGTTTAGACGATGTGTGGCTGAAGAGGAGGTCCAAGGACTGTTGGAACACTGCCATGGGTCTACATATGTCGGACATTTTGCAGCCTTCAAAATGGTTCAGAAGATTTTGCAAGCGGGTTTTTGGTGGCCTACTATGTTCAATGATGCTCAAGCATTCATATCAAAGTTTGACCCTTGTCAATGAAATGGGAAACATAGGAAAACGCAACAAGATGCCTCAAAGACCAATCTTGCACATCGAAGTATTTGATTGTTGGGGAATAGACTCATGGGACCCTTCAACCACCTTCACACGGAAACATCTACATCTTGGTACCCGTAGATTATGTCTCCAAATGGGTCGAAGTGGTAGCAAGTCCAACAAATGATGCAAAGATAGTGATTAAGTTGTTCTAGACCATCATCTTCCCTAGATTTGGAGTTCCACGACTGGTGATTAGTGATGGAGGATCGCATTTCATCAACAAAGCATTTGAGAGTTTGCATAAGGTAGCCACACCTTATCCTCCTCGAACCAGCGGGCAAGTAGAAGTCTACAATAGGTAGATCAAATCCATACTCACAAGGATAGTTTGTGCTTTCAAGAAAGATTGGGCAACTAAGTTTGAGGATACACTTTGGGCATACCGAACCGCCTACAAGACGCCAATAAGAAAAACACCGTTTCAGGTACTATTTGGCAAGTCATGTCACCTCCTAGTAGAGATAGAATATAAGGCGGTATGGGCAACAAGACTACTGAACTTCGATCTAAGGACATCCCAAGAAAGACGGTTGATCAACATGCACAAGATAGAGGAAATAAGAATTGATGCCTATGAGAGCTCCAAGATCTACAAAGAAATAACAAAGGCTCTCCATGACAAAAAGATAGCACAGAAAGTGATCTCAGCTGAAGACCGAGTGCTATTATTCAACTCAAGGCTAGAATTGTTTCCCTGAAAGCTAAAGTCAAGATGGACCGGTCTGTTTGAGGTTAGGGAAGTTCTACAGCTAGGAGCAATAACTTTGATTAGAAAAAGCGAGGAACCCTTCACGGTGAATGGGCAAAGGGTTAAGCCTTACGTGGGAATAGAGGAAATACCGGAGAGGACTGTTTCAGTCCTTGACAAACCTCATAAGTCTTGAGCCAGGATACAGTCAAGCTTGAGACTATAAATAAGCTCAATTGGGAGGAAGTCCCATGGATATCCTTATAAATATCTTAGTTTCAATAAGCTTTATCTTTTCATGCATTTGTCTTTTGAATGAATAAGTGTTCATCAGGGGGTAGACCAGCTTCGAAAGTTTAAAAGAAGAAGATGTAAATTTCCCTCAGAGCAAGGACAGTGAGGGAGTGGACCGAGTGTACTGGGTTTTTCAGCAACACAAGCTCATCAACTGGTCCCCACCAGTCAATTTGCAATTCCCAGAAGAAAGGACAGTCCAACCAATCCAACGATGGAAAATCAGTCAAACATTTAAAATTCAAAATCAAGGGCCACGATAGGGTCAAGGATGGAATCAAACCTCGGGACCAGAGATGCTCCCATTCAAGAAACCGGTCACCTCCATTGGAAGCATAAACCCCTTCTGTATCCCCACCTTCCTCCTATCATCCTTTTTCCCTCTCCTCAAAGCAAATCTCACACTCGCAAAGAAAAAAAACTGAGGATCCAATACAAAGGCGAGAGTGAAAAAGACAAGGAATCGGTAAATGGCAAGCAAGAATGGAGAGGATGAAGTCAGGAGAGTTTATGGAAGCTGGAACATTTCACATCCGATGAATACAAATGGAGCGAGTGAAGAGGATAACTCGGTCACACCACCAAATGGACGTTTTTGCTGCACCGCGCGCATCTCAGTGGGAGGGACCAAAGCCTGGAGGCTATCTGATGTTCAAAGGAAGATTGACAATGAACACAACAGCATCTTCATCTTTTTTCAAGGAGAAAACAACTCAACAAACAACCAGATACTACTTCCTCACACACACTCCTCGTCCCAACAACCGAGGCGCTACTCCAAACGCATACAGGCGATCATAGAAAAGACAAGAGGGCCCTCGTACGCTGAACTCGCAACGAGTGTCGAGGACTCCGACTCCTAGGTACCTACTCCACTCCTTTCATTGTAAATACCATTGCATCTTATTGTTTGTTTGTCAACCTAGGGTTCACCTCTAAGCTTTTATACACACAAGGGACAGTGTGATATAAGTTTGGGGGAGGGTCCTATGGGTTACTAACCTTGTGTTTTGAGATTCTTAGTTTGTTTTGAATCCGTTTCATCAAGTAAGTAAAAATCCGGTTAGATTTTTCTTTGTGCATT
>OVBA01001349.1:0-45611 GCA_900406435.1 Lepidium aucheri
TGAACGTGAATTATGGTGTGGTTGACTTTTGGTAGATCTTGGTTGACCTTGCCTGAGCATTGGTGGAGTTGTGGTGGAGCTTGGTTGAGGTTTGGTGGAGCTTTGGTAGACCTTGATAGACTTTTGGTAGACCTTTGATAGACCTTTGGTAGATCTTCGTGGCAGACCTACGTGAATTTTGTGCTGACGTGGAGGGCCACCAACAAATCAGAATGAAATATTTAATAAGTGTCATTCTTCATTGCGCTCGGTGGTTGAGCGAACATTTGGAGTGTGGAAAGAAAAATTTGCTATTACCAGAAATCCAGCACGATATGATCTGGAAACACACTGCAAGATTGTTGTAGCAACTATGACATTACATTATTACATACTGAAATCAGCAAATATTGATAAAAAATTGAAGAGTATGAACAAATGGATAATGAACAGTTTGAATTGTCAGATTTAGATGAAGATGACAAAAACATTCAAAGAAGAGATTATGTGCCTACAGATGATGCATACATGGCTGGTGTTCGAAACAACATTGCAGAACAAATATAGAAGAAATCATAGATAAATTTTTGTTTTTGTTTATCTTTTTACTTTTAGTTTTTAGTTGTAATAAATTATTTTAATTCTTTAAATTAGCTATGTTCTAATTTTAATTAATTGTTAATATGATTTTTTTAATGTAAAATAGTTCTCAGCTCTCATCTCCCAGCTTTCAGCTCTCAGTTCTCAGCTCTCAGTTCTCAGCTTTCAGTTCTCAGTTCTCAACTCTTAGCTCTCAGCTCCCAGCTCTCTGCTCTCAGCTCCCACATCTCAGCTCCAGTGTTAACTGTTATCGGCTTCAGTTTTTCGACAAATTTGCCAATCATGGCTTATGTGTATAACATATGTAAGCAACCACTAACGACTCAATTGATTCTATGATAATAAAAAATGGAAAACAAGTCAGTTGATCTTTATTTCTTATTGCGTAGATTGACGTTTTGGTTTTCTTGGTGTTGGTCAATTCACAAATTTAGGATAAATTTCCTATACTTACTTTTATTTCCATAAAATGTCTTTGTCAAAATTTCAGATCACCAATCCCAAAGGTAAATCAATTTCCTTCTTTATTGCATTTAGAAAATCTAAATAACATATATGATCGTAAACAAAACTTTTCTGCAGGCCCATAGTTCTATGAAAACTTTGCTTTTCTTAAGAAGACAATTTGTACGACAACAATTATACAAATACATGACCAACACAAAAAGGCTATCATCAAACATAAGCCTGAAACCTGGCTACAGTGAAATGCCACGTGACACCTCGTATTCATATCTGACAATTAAACTATCATCATATCTGTTCCTCGATTTGGTTTGGATTTTTTGGTTCTGAAAATGTAATAACAATAGATACCAACAAACAGTTAGTCAATTTTAATCAAAATTGAAGACCAATAGGTATCAATGTCATAACATCATCATCTACATAAACTCCACCAGCTTAAATTAACTAATAATCTAATCTTTTTGTAATTAAAGCCACACAAAATTAAACACAAAAAATCCAACTAAGAAGAGAAACACAAAACATAGACAAAAAGAATGACTTTGTCGGTTCTAGAGTCTTTTGCTCCGGCCACAGTGAGAGTCTACGCCGCGTCAGCGAAGAGAATTACCAGTAGCAACAAAAAAAGAAGAGCAGAGTGTCGTCCACTTTGTTCTAGGCAGCTTAACAAAGCAAGATCAGTTTCATGAGATTGATCATCTCCTTAAGAAAGTAGACAAAAAACAAGAAACTACTAGAGGTAACGATAGCCGAAAACCATTTCCGGCGGCAAGAACTCAGTGGCAGTTCCGCAGAAGAAAAATAGTGGTTTCAGTGGCCTCTTTGCCAAGAAATAAGATACAAAATTGTGAAATATGTGCTCTGAAATTTAAAGTTTGGTTAATGATTCATTGTACATTTGATAATATATGAAAAGCTTCATGTTCTTTTTGAAATCTCTTAATAAAAAAAGACCTTCATGTCATTTTGGAGCAGATAGATTCATTGATATAATCAGAGTTTTAACCCTAAAATATACTGCAATTGCACAAGAAATAAAGTAGTACTTAGGGATCGGATTCACTAGAACCAACTGTTACAGTATTGATAAGAAGACACAAAGTGATTGTTGTGATGGAAATCAAATAAAAAAAAGCAATTAAATCTATGTAAATTGAGATTAAAAAAAAGCATCAAATTCAGAGCAATTCTAAGGAAATCAAGGTCATGAGCTAGATCACTATTCAGAGAACAATTCAAAGCAATTCTTGAACACAAAGCACAAATATATAGTAAATCCACTTCCATGGCATCGACTACTATATCTTACAACCTAGTTTATTAACTTCTGTTTGAACCTAGAGTTCTAAATGCACATTAAAGTTCAAGTCTAATAAGTTCACATTCTACCTTAACATCAACTTTGATGGCTAAGGATAGACTGCTCATCTATGTTTTTTCAAGCATACAATCAAGCATTTTCGGTGTGTTAAACAACCTAAATTCATAAGATAGATAATCAATCTAACTTAAGCATTAAACCCAACAATAGATTAAGAACACAATATATAAACCCTATTTGAATCTAATGCATTAATTCCCTAATATCCCTAGAAAGCCCTAAAATTGATTATTAAACTACCCATATATGATAGAAGTACAAACAATATATTGAAATGAAAACATAATGAAATTGAAATAAGAAATCAAAACGGGTTCAGAAATCTTTTCCAAAGTTGCATAGTATGAAATCCTCTCTCTAAACCTTACAAGAATAATTGAAAAAGCGGATGCTATGAATTCTGAAAACTAGTCAAAAACCTAGTTCTAATACTCTAAAATTCATTCTGGTATAACTTAAATCAAACCGGATGGAATATGGGATTTTCTAGTTTTCTCGCAATACTAGCCAGGATAAATCGATCTGATTATGGATTGATATATCTAGTGATTGAAATCACGCATTCTTTAACTTTCAGGTCAATCGAATGAAGTCATATTTTTTTATTCAAAAATAAAGATCGCTCGATCTAGAGGTTAGATCGATTTTATTTGAGGTGAGATTGGTTGATCTTGTAGATATGGTTGATCTGATGAATGAACGTTCTCCCTTGGATATGAGATTAATCAGTACAGATGCGGACAAAATCGGTCCGAACTTGTAAAACCTTTAATCTTGATGTGTTTGGTTACATTTCATGCGTTGAGTGTCCAACTGCCATCCTATCTTGTTTTAACTTGAGAAGACTCCAAAAAGACTACAAAAAAAACTCGAAAAACCAATGAAAACTTGAGTTAAAACACGTCAAAAACGCAGTGCATCATTCATTTTTCATGTGAAAGTTGTATATTAATATGAATGGCTTTTGTATATACAAGTGAAATAATACTACAATTCTGATTAACTTTGCAGGAAAAAAGTTTTTCTTCTATACATAATAAGCTCTTTTAACTTTGTGATTCTTCTAAGTGTGGCAGAGTCATCATTGGATACTAAAAGGGCCTGACCCGAGAGATATAATATACAAGAGGCTTTGTAGACGTTAACAGGAGCTAGCTTGTTGGAAGCAAAGTAGCTTGTTTTCCTTCTATGAACAGAGCTAGTTTCTCTGAGGGCACTATTCTATTTTACCATATCTGCAGCTCTTCACCTTCAACTTTCTCTTCATATGAAACCGTGTACTTGTTTGTAAAACAGAGTCAACTAGATTAAGAGCTACATTACAAAATAAGCCATCAATATGTGATACGAGTGACAATGTGAACGAAGCCCATCTCAGATTATAAGCTTGAAAACTAGCCAGCTTTTAGAAATGTAGTTCTCTTATTTTGTTAGAATTAGTATCTAGATGTGTAATGTGTTACCTTTCAGTTGAGCATCAAGCCCCTCTAATACATCTGGATTAGCGCAAAAAACAGTCAACGCAACATCCAGAGCATATTGCAACAAATTAATCACCTCTCTTTGAACAAGATCAACTAGATGCCCCTGTTAATTAAACTTGTAATGTTAAGTGTGCTTTCCTTTTAGAATATGATCAACTGGAATTCTTATGAAAAATAAATTTACTTGATCTCTTCCCCATGGTAAGCCTCCGGAGTCATCAATCCCATTAGCATAAAGTATAGCCATGGAGACCGGTCCAATTTATTGGTTGAGACCATATATAGCTACTACCTTGTACGCCATGTCAGTTGCTCTCCTGATATCATCAAGGGCACCTATTGATATACGTCCCTAGTAAATAATCATTTTAGCTGCCCAACCTGTAAGAAGTGTTACCAAGCAGCCATATAGTTCATCAATGTGGAGCAAATATTTGTCTTCATGCATTGGAGGAATGTATGTAAAACACAATGCCCATCCAATCTTGGTAATATGCTTAGTTTTTGACAAATCCACGAATTAGCAGAGCAATAACACATGTATAAATGACTATTAGGCTTGTCCAATAAGTAGTTCTCATTATTATAACTCAACATGGGGCTGTTCAAGAAGAGACTTACAGCTGTTGTAATAAAAACAACATGCCCAGCTTCATGCCTTGCAACCACAGCTTTCTCACTACCTTTCAACCTTGCGGTTTTCTTCTATATGCCATGAAACAAACGATGCAATGTAAAGAAACAAATTCTGATGAGCTATTCAATAGACTCAGAAAAAATAGGACAATACAACTACAGATCGCTCGATAGCCTGAAAAAAGTCAATTTTTTCAACAGTTATCTTGCTATTTCTTCTCTCTAGCAAAGCAGCCTCATTAACTAGGTTTGCAAGATCTGCCCTACAAAAACCAAACATTAAATTTTACGAGATATAAGGCAAAAGGCAGGAAAGAAACTATCAAGTCAATAGTAATATAAAATTTTATCCAGTAAAACCAGCTGTCATCGAGGCAATTCTACCTAGGTTGACATTATCTCCTAAAGGAAGCTTTTTCTTTGAAACATGCACTTTCAAAATGGATTCTTTTCCAACTTTATCAGGTGTTTCCATATGAAAGAGTGTAAGATATATACGATAAAGTATTACACTGCATAATCATTTTAAATATACATAGCCATATATTTACTAACGGTAACATCGCGATCAAATCTCAGGCTAACACAGGGCTGGGTATAAGACATCAGCTCGATTAATAGCGCCAAGAATAGTTACAGCAAAGCTATTGTTAAAATCATCCATCTTCTGTAAAACAGTTCTTGGCACATAAATGAATAATGCAAAGATCAAGAAAGCGAGTTTGGCAGAAAAACTGTGTGATTTCAAACATAGAGTGAACAATTGATTCAACGTCTGCTCCCTCTCATCATTGCTGACAATTCTGAATTTACCATCACGGCTCTTTGCAACAACATTTATCTTGAAAAAGGAAAGAAAGACGGATGATTTTTGAAATTTACATCAAAAAAATGTACTAGAGGTATTCTAAAAGTAATTACATATCCAAACTTTATCAATAAATATAATTGACGGAGCCTCCTTCTTGGCTCATGCCAAAATACCCCTTGCGCATGAAGCACCCATGCCAACATAATCTGTAAAACTCACTTGCAGAGCAACTTGTGAAGGAGACATTAGATTCACCAACAACAGCTTTTGCAAGAAGGGTTTTCAAAGTTCTAGGAATAACAACCTACCAGAAAGGGAAATAAAACCATAAATTCTAAAGATAGTAACCAAACATCACTTATAAATTCAACCTCAAAAATAGCCAAAGTGGTAACTACATCAATTGACTCATTATTAGGACATCTTGAGGGGGGACAAGCACCTTGAAGGACATATTTATCATGATTCTTGAGAAATTTGCAAAACAAATTAGATAAGTGTAAGAGAATTTAACAAAATTATACAAAGCTAGAACCAAGGGATTTGATAAACATTTTAGCCTAGTGAGCATCTTTGAAGACATATAAACCTACCCTATCTCTTCTAGTTAAGAGGGAACCGGTTGAGAAGCCAAGCAAGCCCTGCGATGTAGACCATAACTATCTGACACAACAAAAACAAGAAGAAAAGAAAAAACCTTTTCAATTGAAGTATTTTCCAGAGGTGAAAATGATGCAAATTTAAAATGCCAAACTTCTTAAACAGAGACAATAAAACATTACAATGCCACGCCTTAGTTGAAAGGACCACCAGAGTGCTAATCCAGCAATCCAAATTTCACATTGTTGACAAGCATTTTCTCATATTGTGTTTTGATGTATCTCTGCCTTTTGGTGGTATACACAATCCTTTTAATCAAAGTCACGCTTTTAAGCACAGTCTCAGAAGGCTCAGAGAGCTTGCTACTAGTGCTAGATTCACTCTCTTGCCAATTCCCATAATCTCTTAAATAAAAGATGAACTACATCTACCTTAACTTGCTTCACCTTGTTATTTGTTAAAATTATTCAAGAAGTCATTGTAAGGTACACACAGAAACGTCGTCTGTGTCTGAGGTTCCAACCCATGTAATGGAATTCCAGGCCTGAGTAATCACACCACAAATATAATAATACCCAATAGCAGTAACAATACTCCAATTTTTTGCGCATAAATTATTGGTTCCCACGGCCATTTCTTCCATTTCTACCACCATACTCCATTACTTTTACCTTGATTCCATCCTTTATCCTTCGAAGAGTTTGTCTTTCCTTCTCCCTCACTGTTTCTCTTTGTTGAGCTATCTTTTTATCACCTTCTGGACAATTCACATATGTTCTACTACTCTTCTTACTTTGAAACCCTTCGCCATAGATTGAATATCTCACGGTGTCTCGAAGGTGCAATTGATTGAGGAAGTTGTACAAAACTGGAGACCAATCTGTTAGGATTCTAGCAAAAAGCCAAAGTCTAATCGTGGAAGAAGCTCGAAGCATGCAAGTATAATAGGCTATTAGTACAACAGCAGGTTGAGAATTGAAACCTGTCATGTATCACTTGACTTAATAATTTGATTGTTGTCATTTCTTCGATGGGTTTATCCTACAAAATGAGGAAATTAATGGAAGACATGGCAACAACACATTTTCTCTTGTCCTTGTTGGGTTCATCTTACTTTTCGGATCTAAAATTGGGTTTATCTAATATTTTTTGGACTACACATAACACAAGCTTAACTGAGAACTACGACTTCGAATTTGAACCGTTTGATCAAATAAAGCAAGAGACTTCTCCATCATAGATTCGCCAGAGTTTAACTTGTAAGAAGTTAATCGGCAGAAAAATATCTATTGTACGTCATAAAGTATATAAAACAATGTACTTGGTCACAAGATACTGGTTGATGAGATTTCAAGCCTTTGTAGCCAAAAGTTTGAAACAGTGACTATGGGCTACAAATATGTTATTTAGGCTTTTAGGCTCACATAATTGCCAAAAAAAATAATCACTTTTATCTTGATCTTTATATAAGTACCAAAAATTTGGATATACTATCAATATAAATTATCCATGTTACGAATATATGTCTTCTTTAGAATGTCAGTATTTGTATTTGTATATGGGATATTTGTCAAATTAGTATTTATATATGTATCCAATAACTACAAATGTACAGATTTTTCAAATATTTGTGAATAAACCAATTCTCCCCAGAAATTTACTAACTTGAAAATCCTAAATTCATTAATATCATACATATTTATCTTAGAAGGTTGGTAAGAATAGTAAAAAATGATCAAACAACATAACTCACTTGAAATAGGAAGAAATTAAGAAACTAAATTACTTTTACACTAATGTGAACAAGTTAAACAAAAAACACATAGCCAACAAAAAGTACAACCATTAATGACAAATGTTTTGCCAATTTCTAAAAACATCAATCATCAAGTTCAAGTTAAAAAGAAAGAGAATTGACCAAAATAAAAAAAGAAATTTCTACAAAATCTACTTGAAAGTAATCAAACATGAGTGAATAAGATTCTCACACAACTCAAATATGATCATGGTTATATGTTTAGAATCTTAAAATTTGTATAAGATAATAACTATAAATTAGTATTAGAAATTTTAAAATGGAAAATAAAAGAGTATGTACCTAATTCAATATTCTCAAGCTCATCAAGCATTTTTTCTACGTTCAAATCTACCTCATCATAACAATATCAATCTTGACTGCATATAAGAGTTTCCATGGTTCTTGGTGTTAGTGAACTATAAAAATGATCAACTACTCGACCTCATATGCTAAACACAGACTCTAATGCAACAATTAAAATATGTATCCCCAACAAGTTTCTTGATATCAGAGAGGAAACCTTATTGTTAGAACATGTTATCTTCCACTAACTTGATATTTTAAATTTTTAGTTATTTTATCCTTTTGAATATCATCTAAATAAGACTCAAGCTCTGATTTTATAATCACATCCCCTTTACTTGCTTCAGCATCATCAAACATTGCATCTATAAATGAATATCTCTTTTTTGTACTTAGATTGAGGCTATGAATCCATTTTCTTTGGAAAGGTACCACTAAATTTTGTGATTACTAAGATAAATAGAATGCAAATAATATGTTCAAAACATATGTGATCTTGTCAGTCAAATACTTAGCCTTATAAGATGGGTACATACCTTCAATCATCCATTTTACCCATTTCATTGTAGGAATATGAACTGATTTTGCAATATCAAGCAATTCACATGAAACAAAACAGAATCCCATGGTAGTACTGAACTACAACCACAAAGTTAAGTATAATATATACCTTGAAGTTTTGCAGCAGAACAATGATAGAACAAATCAATATTGTAAAGTACTGAAAATATTGTGTCTCTATCAGTATCTATACACACATAAACTCGGTCGAAAATGGAATGCTAATGATGTCAAGATCAAATCTGATTTTCTTAAAAAAACTACTCTCTTGTCTTTAGGATTGATGTGTATGTGTGTTGTTACATTATTGAAAAACTTTGTTTTTATAATGAACACACAAATAAACTTAATCACATTAAACTTATTTATTCGGCTTACACCAATATGTATAATGCACACACATAACTTAATTTCATTAATTGTAGCTAATGGGTTAAAGCCCAATACACTCATTACAAAAAAAACAGATATCCTTTCCTGCATGTGTTATACGTATACATATATCTAATATATACGTCTCTAATACAAATTCACTTTGCTATAATTTGCTTAGGTGTGTGACCATGCAAATCATATAATGTTAATAATAGATTCTTAATCTAGAAGTTCTAAGGAGTTTCTAGCAAAACATGATAACCATCTAATATTATACGATAACAAAAACTCAATTATATGACTCCATAAAAGAAAGTACAAATGACTTCAGGGTATTCCCGACACTCATTATGTATCGCTAGTCGAGAACCGCATCAACATAGATCATCATAATTATATTGTCAAAATTTCCCACTACTTATAAAACTTTAGCTTTATTTTTCAGCCATAGCTTTCTTGTGTTCATCCTCAATTGTGTCCATCTTCACTATCATCCAACCCACAGCGAATATTTTTCTTTTATATATGTATTTCCGATACATTTTTAGATCCTGAGGTGTTCTCATTTGCATCATAAAAATACTATAAAATATCAGACAATGCATTAATATATGAATAATCATTTTCACTTTGTACACTTTTAAAGATTCTTGTAAGTACTACAATATAATTTTTGTCTTATGGATTAAGCATATCAATCCCTTCTTCACACTCAAAGAAGCTTGTAGCATCAGAAAAGTTGAATTTCATCTTGTTTCAATATCTAAATGCATACCAACATTTGATTCAATCTTTTAAATCTCCACACTCCTTAAATATAATATACCTACCAGATGAAGGTTGAACATACCTAACTTAAACCATGTGCTTTCTTAACACAATCTTTCACAATCCGACCTGAAATATGTGCTTCATAGCGCATATGTAGAAATTCTCCACCAAAAATTGGTGTTCCGAATCAAGTCAACTTTTTCTTCATGTATTTTAATGCAAGATCATTATAACTTGCATTATGTTCAGTAATTGTGAACACCCTTCTAATTTCCTAGAAAATGCAACACTTCTCAACCATTTTGCAAATAGTTTCTCCAGTACGATTATAAACTATGCAGAAATTGTTAATTCTATTGTGCAACCTCCAATCAGAGTCATCTCTCGATTTCTGAGGAATAAAAAGAGACATATTAAGTGGAGTAGGCATCAATACCGTAAGAAAACAGAACTGATATAACATGAGAAAAGTACCACTCCTAAAAGGAAATGTGATGAAGAAAACAAAGATATCTAAAGGTGCTAAACGTAACAATGTTGAAGCAGCTCCATAGGATGAACTGCTGAAGGATCAATGAGCCTAATGAGTTGGAATTTTCAAGGACTAGGGAACGACTTAACAGTTCATATGTTAAGGGAGATGAGACATGAGCATTTCTTGGATTTCTTGTTTCTCATGGAGATGAAAAAATCTTCTAATAATGTACTATGTTTGCATAAGTCAATTGGTTATGATCGTTGTCATATTGTAGACCTGGGAGGGCTTAGTGGTGGCTTAGCTTTTTTTGGAAAAAATCTTACCAATTTGTGGTTTTACAAGTTGATAAAAGAATTATAGATGTCAAAGTTTGTGTGGGCACAATCACTTTCTTCATATCCTTTGCCTATGGTGAACCTGTTAGACACCTTAGACATGAAGTATGGAACAAACTAGTGAACATGGGGACTAATATAATAGAGACTTGGCTGGTGATTGGGACTTAAATGAGATACAAAACAATTAAGTAAAATTAGGTGGTCCTCCAAAAAGTGAAGCTTCCTTTCTGGCTTTCAAAAATATGATTGGTGAATGTTGTTTAGCAGCGATTACATGCTCAAGAAAAAAATTCTCATGGGCAGGAGAAAGGAATGGAAACTACACACAATGTTGTCTCGATCATCCAAAGGCAATGTGGAGTGGTTTCATATTTTTCCATTGTCTTCAGGGGAATTTTTTGATTGAATTGGCTCAGATCATTGACCTCTTGCTATTTGCCTTGTAAAAGATCCCATTCCTTGCCATGGAAGATTTATATCTAATACATGGTCGAGAAACTCTGATACTTCTTCAATACTGTTGAGACGAATAGCAAAATGCCAGAAAGTAATCTCATTACGAAAAAGGAGGTTGGATACAAACTCAAAGACCCATTTAATAAGACTATAGGACAGTCTAGAGAAGGAAGAATAAAAAACTAATCATAATAGTGGAATGATAAGTGATTTGAGAAGTCAAATAACATCGGCCGATCAGGAAGAGGATAACAAGCTGTGAAAACTGGACTTCGATACGGAGATCACAATTCAAAGTTCTTCCATAACTCGGTGAAGACTAAACATGCGTATATCTCAACAATAGTCTTGGCTAAGGTAGATGGTATGAATAAGTTCTCAAAAGGATCAAAAGATGATATAACAGTTCAATTGTTTCAGAAATTATTTAAATCAACAAATCGTGATAAGGCTAGTCAGCTTTTTCATGGTCCATCTCCAAGAGTTACTCCTGAGATGAATCAAGAATTGATCAAACAGGTTTCTGATGATGAAATATGACTTTCGACATTTGGTATAAAAGATAACAAGTCTCTGGGAGCTGATTGTATAATGAGTTTGTTCTTCCAACAACATTGGGATATGGTCCAGAATCAGGTGATAAAATAAGTCAAAAGTTTCTTTGAGACTAGCTGCTTTCTGAATGATTGGAAGTTCACTTAGCTGTGTCTTATTCCTGAAGTATTGAATCCTACGAAGATGACAGAGCTACTTCCCATTAGCTTCAGTTTGGTTTGTTACAAGATTTTTTCACAATTATGATTAAAAGGCTGAAAATGGTTTCATGGAATCGTGTAAAAGACACAAGGTACTTTTTTTGTTCGAAGACTCATCTCTAACAATATACTTGTGACTCACAAGATGATTAATGGTCTTAACATAAATTCTAGATGCAACAAAGTTTATGGCCATAAAGAAAACATGTCTATAGCATATGACCGTGTAGAATATAACTTCCTAGAACATTTCACCAGACTTGGTTTTGATGGGTGATGACGTATGTTAGAATAGTAACATACTCGGTCCTACTTAATTGCAAATCACATGGTATTATCAAACCTGAGAGAGGGCTTCGTCAAGTAGATCATTTGTCTCTCTTTCTCTTCATATTATGTGTTCAACCTTTAATCCATATAGTGAAGACATCGGAAGCAGCTGGTGCAATCACGAGAAAGTTTCATGAAACACCCCTTCGATTCAACATCTTTTATTTGGGGACGATAGCCTCTTAATGTGTAAAGTTTCAATTTTGCATAAGCAATTGAGTCATATTAATGGGCCTAATTAAAACAAGAGAGTCTTTAATATATATATATATATATATATATATATATATATATATATATATTTCTCTCNTATTTGGCTCACCAAGCAAGCTTACTAAACCTCACGGCTAAGACCTCCAATTCTTGGTGCCTTGCTGCATCAGATCCCTCCTCGTTTAAGAGATTTTCCCTTGAATCCCTCAGCATATTCCTTCTCCTCATGTGGCAGCTACGTCCTTCAACCCTTTGTCCTCCTCATTCTGCTTCTTATGGCCACGACCTGGACACGTATATCTCCAATGCATATGATGTTGGAGACTTTGTCATCCTCTCGGTCTCATTCATGTCTATGCGATAGTTGAGGGTAATACAACTCATCTTCAAGTTCACCATCCAGCATTGCCTCCACTTTCTTCTCCTTGCCCACGACATTGGAGGATTCTTCGTTAGCCTCCCTCCCATGTTCATATCCTCGAGCAGCCTGTAACCAACACAACTCCTCTTCTCTTGGTCGCTTTCTCTTTACCTCTCCGGATCACACTCGATAGTGAGCAAGACAAACCTACTTCTTCATGGCCTCCACTGTTTGCGGCTCATAAGAGTCAGTTAGACTGCCTTAAGGAAGAGAGTTCATAAAGGAGCAAAAGTGTTATGAACACATAAGTACACATAAGTGTTGTGACACTCGTTGTGTAAGACATGCTTGTCAAACACCCAAGGTTATCCAAACAGCATGTGGCACGCACCTATCAGGACCATGTCGCACTTGCTACAATCCTTGTACTCACCATCAACAAAGAATAGAACCAAGGCACGACATGTTATTTGAAGCAAGACAGTGCATATGATCGCGCTCATTTGGGCAGGGCCCAAATGTTTTGCCAAAGATGTGGCAATGACATTGAGACAGCTCCATGGATCAATGATAAGAGCACACTCCAGGCCTCGTATGATGCAGCTAGTCTTAAATAAGTTATACCTCGCCTATTAGGATGTTCAGAGAAGAAGGTACCGGATTCGCATGCTTGACCATCAATGTGAACTTCACACGGGCTATAAGCTCCTTAGTAGGATGCTCCTTCCTTTTAGCCCCAAGCTGCACAACTTGACTAGGCATATCTAGCAACCATTTTGGTTCATTCTTCACGGTCAGAGAATTATCAAGGCTAATGTCACCTGGCTTTGGCTTGGTAACCAACGATGTTGCCTCACGGTTCAAAAATGAAATACGGAAAGCACCTTTCAGAGGCTTTACGTTTAGTGCAGTAGTACAAGGATGTGCCACAGCTCCCTCTCTTGGTTAGTCTAGAAAATTAAACATGTTGGTACTCTGTACTCAGATGGGTAGCATGGGTACGGTCCATACCACTCACTCTCAATGTTGTGGTCGTCAGGCAGGCTTGGCAAGTAGTAAGAGAGATGCTTGATGCTCTCTCGGGGTCACCTACATCACACACGAAAATACTTGGGAGTGACACGACTTCACAGTCGAAGGGAGGTGAAACCATTGGATCCTGGGTGGAGTAGTTTCACCCACACTGTATTTGAGCTGACCCAAAGCTCCATCATTCATGTTCAAGCCATCTAAGGTCTTTACGGCTTCAGCTTCATCTTCGAGAACTTCTTTGCTCTTGAAGGTCCTCGGCTATAGTAGCAATGATTGGCAGATAAGGGCTTGAAGCCAAAGCAGCAACAGCGGCAGTGGGGCAGCTCCCAATGCAAAACTCGTGTACTCCAGAGGTACACGGTAAGGTTGGTTCATTAAACCATGGAAAGTGGCTAGGACACACGAGGCTTGTAGAAACAAGCTGGTACCAAAGGAGGTTGTAGCAGACTCCTTCTACAATTTAAACATGGTCCTTGGGGAGACCACGAACGGATCCAGTACAAAAACTCCAAATAGACAAAGATGGGTGTTACGGGAATACCTGGTGGGCGAGTAGGAGCTGACCAAGCATAGAAGTTAGTCGACTTGGCTCTGATACCACTTCTTGTGTAGTGCAGCGGCGGATCTGGAGTCTTTGGTAAGATGCTTGCGGATAACGATGAATCTCTTGCGAGATCCGGGATAGAAATGCTCAACATGCGGATATGAATAAATTTACAGGGGCCATCTATCGAATAGTATAACTCAAGGTTCACGCCTACTCATGCTTTCAAAATGTGAGAGGCGTGAGCCTATAATGATGACTAGGGTTTTAAATAATAGAGTGCAGGGGATAACATATATATATATATATATGAGAATTCCGTGTAGAAACCCTAAAACATAATGGGCCATGGGCCTACTAATCTAGTCTCTAACTAATTAATGAAACAGAAGAACATTAACTAATGGGTCTATTAATTAATAAAAACAAACAATAACGAATGAGTCATACTAATAAGCCTAATTAAAACAAGAAAACCTTATGATATATAGATTTTTAGCTCACCAAGCAAGCTTGATGAGTCTCACGCCCAAGAGCGCCAATTCCTGGTGCCACGTTACACCATTAGTTTACTAAAAATATCTTTTTACACTACAAAAAAACATGCATATAGCATCACTAATCTTATATCATATAAATAAATGACACCAAGTAGCATCACTTATTAATAAATAATATATTTTATGTGATTTAACATCATTTATAACAAATGACATTATTATTGTATTACATCAATTAGGTAAAATTACAATTCATTGTTAATTTACATTACTTATAAAATAATCAACGGAAAATATAAATTTACAATAGTTGAACAAAAGATGTATCTAATCAATATTTTTAGCATCACTTTAAAAAATAATGTTAACTCGGTTTTAGTTTTTAAATTGATATATATAAATTATCCCAATCAATGTCGAGTTGCTCTCAGTCTAATGATTAGGATGATCCAGCTAATGATTTGGTACTAGAATTCGATTCCTACCCGCTGTATTATGGTAGCTTTAAAATGAATTTCGGAATGGATTTTAGGTTATGGATCGAGCCTTGTTAACAAAAAAAAATTATCCCAATCAATATAGTTATAAAACAATTAATAAACAAACCAAATTCCCAAAAAACCTCCGAGATATAGTTAACTTATGTGTCACATATTCCTATTTATTCAAATATTAGTTTTAATGTTTATCTAATATTTACTTTTAGTTAGGGTCTTATCAATTATGGTCATAATGTATGCATTGATTTTATCTTTATTTTAATATTCTATATACGGATTTTTAACAACATAGTTGAAATTTGATAAATTAAAAGAGTTATGAACGTATGATTGATTTTATATCGCATATATCTGATGATATCAGCCATATATATTTAGTTTTTTAAAAGATTACTTTTTTCCTTGATAATGTTAATTTATTATAATTAGCTTAATGAAAAATAGTTTTGTGGTGATAAGAAGATATCTTATATTACAATAGGGAAAAAGTCAAATAAATCTCCAAATTACTAAAATAGGTAGATTAAACCACGAACTCCTGAACCTCTAAAATTAATATCGAATTTTTATGTTGACCGTCAAATAAACCCTTAATTTACCGTTGACCATTCTGTTTAACCCCGACGTTAAATTAAGTAACAGAATTTCTAAACCCTGTTTACCGTCGTTAATATACTCGCATTTAATGAAACTCTGCGTTTTATTTGTCTGTAAAACAGACAGAAACTCACGCATAAACAGATGAAAATGGAGAAACAAAAATCTTAAGCTTGAATCCCTAGTTCTATCTTCGATATTATCTACTATTCTCTCCCAATTGTGTGCTTTTGTCATATTGTTGGTCTTTTATTCTATACTAATCGATTAAGAATGAGCTCGAACTCATCTTCAAATTCAAATCCAAATCATGGATTACCTTCTAGGTGTGTATGTGTTTTGGATGTGAAAATTTTCACGTCGAAGACAAAGGAAAATTCTGGTAGGCCTTTCTTCCGTTGCATAAGTAGAGATGAGGTATGATTTTTGATTCATATGTTTCTTGTAAGTATATAATTGTAAATTTCGACTAAGTGTAAAATTGTTTTTGGTTAGGTAGAAGCATTTGTTTAAATGGGTTGAAGATGCAGTTTATGAAGCAATTAAAGGTACTTTGACGAAAATAAGAGTAATGGAAAATAAATTTCATAATGCAAAATCTGAGCTTGAAGATATGAAAGTGGTTATCGAAGAATTAAAAGAAGAGTTGGTCGAGAGCAAAATATTCATTGAACAACTGAAGAAGAATACAAAGTGGTCGTTGATTGTGTGTATTTGCTTCTTGTTTTTTATAATTGTCTATTTTGTTAGGTACTTGGTTAATGAAAACTTCATGTTATTGTCAAGTATGTGATGAGTTAGAGGATATGGAACAAAGGAGTATTGAGTTTCTTTTTTGTTTGGTTGAACTTGTATGGTTGTTGTTTCTTTTTGGTTATATGTTATCATGTATTTTTGGATCATTCAAAACAAAGTTGACTCCCAAAGAATGGAACATGTACCAAACATTCAAAATAGAAGTAAATAACATTCAACAAAAAAGCAGATTAAGTTTCCAACAACAAAGAGATCCGAACCAGAAATGAAAAAGGCAAAACAGAAGCAAAAGTAAATAAGTCATTGAGTTTAAAACAGAACATAGAGATGTCCATAAAATAGATTGATAGATAGATTCCCAAATAAAGTCTTCCTTCAAACACTTATGGAAGAATTTGAAGTTGTTGTTGTGCTGGTGTGCCTTGAGTGCCTTGTGTGACTTGTGTTTCCTAGTTTCACACAACAAGAACAATAAGAACATAATCACTCAATAAGAAGATGCAACTTTAAAACAAACCAATCCGAACATGAATCCTTCTCGGTCTCCCTCTTCTCTGCTTTGGTGGTCTCTCACGTCTTTTGTTTTTACAAGAGGTCTTATTGTGACATCCCTCCCTGCAGTTAGAACACGTGATGACTCGAAGTTGATGAGTCATTCTTGTGTTACTTGATGACGATGAATCTTCTATTCTCCCCTTCTTTCTCGAATAATTCGATGGCCTCCCGGGATTGCCTTTCCTCCATGGTGGTGGCAAAACTCCAAGTCGATTCATTCTTGGCCAGAGTAACATACCTTGTACATGTGCAATTTCGCTGTTGTATGTGTCATGCCAAATCTGAGTCACATAGTAATCACTCACAAAGTCCTCTACCTTCTATCTTAGCAAAATGATGAGTGATGATCCATGGATACACGGAATGCCAGTTATTTGCCACTTTCTACACCCACTTGTCCTCTCATTCAATATACTAAAGCAATCAGGTCTCGGGTATTCATTCGGGAGTTAGAACTCTTGTTGAGGAAACTATTTAGGAACTAAGCTAATCTTATTCTTGGCTTGAACATAAATAAAGATAAACCAACTCTCGCTGAACTTACCCCTCTATTAATAATCTAAAGGTCCTAACTCTCTTTGGTTTCAGATTACAAATAGGCTTTATTGTTTAGGTTCAACTACCCATAACCCAATCTAGCATCAACTCTCGTTGGTAGTGAAAGAATTGCGCTTCTAATCTAGTTCTGGTTCTTAACAAGCTTCTGGAAAGTTAACAACCTAAAATCATTGACTAGGTGATCAAGCTAATCTTTGCATTAAACTCAAGTATTAGAAGGAGAATTTTCTATTCATCAATCATATTTGTTCCCTAACAGTTGAATTCTAAAACCCTAGAATCCTTAAACCTGATCTGAGATCTACTCAGACATAGAATAATGAACAAAGCAAATCATGATGAACTGAAACTGAAATTGCATAAAGAAATATCAAGAGGGTTCAGAAATTCTTCTCAAGTATGAAGAAATCTTCTCCCTAGCTTACAAACTCAAAAGCTGATGTAAAAATTGTTCTTCCCAAAGCAAAAGCGAGATACCAAAGATAAAATAGGAAAGAGTATTTATAGGTCTTAAAACAAGAGCTTAAAAATTATGGAATTAGGTTTCTCGAAGAGCATTGATTGATCGATCCTAGAGTTGATCGATTGATCCTTGGATATTAGGTCGATCTCTCAGAAGCCAAGTCGTTCTTCAGATCGTGCGCATCTTCTTTGTTAAAGCACTGATCGATCGATCTTTATGTTGATCAATTGATCCCCCCTCTCGTGGAGAATACCAGAAAATGCTTCAATTTTTCTAAAGTCCACCTTCATGCATAATTCCAACTTCGAGCGTTTTTGACCTGAAATCTCAATAAAACACAGACAAATATCCCAAATATGACCATAATAATGAGCTCAAAACCGACAAAATATGAGGTACATCAATTCCCCCGAACTTAGCTTCTTGCTTGTCCTCAAGCAAAGAAAGAAAAGACCGTAAGAAGATCACATCTCATCAGACAAATAACTCTCTCCAGATCCTGCACATCAAGTTCAAAGTGATCACAAGAGTATTACTATACCACCTTGTACTTCCCTCAGACTCGGCAAACATTACAATCTCGCGTCACAATTCAAACCAAACAACCAGATTCTTCATACTAACTTCCTAATAAATCTAAATGCAGTCTCAATCGAGGGAATATCGATCAAAATGTGAAAAGTTCCCCTTTCCACTCTCTAGACTATCTTCAATCTGATTCCATCTCTCTCTTTTCATAAAACCAATTCTTCCCTGATTAACTAGGGTATCATTCTATTTTTTCACTTAACTAATTCTTTGGTAACTCAAGAATATATATGAGTTGCTTCATTGGAGTTTCTCTCGGTAAGCGAGTTAGTAAAGTGAAAAGGATTACGTCATTGGATGTATCCTCAGAACCTTTCAATTCACTTTAAAAACTTACATCGTCATTGAGAAACTTTTACCCTAGGCTAATTTCATGCAAAGCTTAAAATGAGTACCATTAGAATTTGGCTTAAAATGCCTGAAAATGATGAAGAGAGAAAGAGAACCAAACTTACAAGGAACATCTTTCATTGAGTAAAGAGAAGGAACATACCTGATGTATTACCAATTCCCTTGACGAGAAGATTAAGTCAGGTTAGGTGTGAAATCAACATGAAATCCTCTGAAAGCTGAGATGAATGTGCTCTGAAACTGAGTGTTACTTTGTCTCTAGGTTTTCCAATAGTCGATCGATCCCTGACAAATGCAAATCAAGCGATACTCAGTCCAAGAGAATGCTGAGAAAATCAAAAATCAAATAGTCTGATGTCAGTCTCAAAAGTTCAAAATACAGAAATAAATGAAAGAAATAGTCTGAAAATTGAGAATGTAAAAGAAATAAAACAGAAAAGGCGTTAGTCAATAAATGTTCTCCCCCAGATTACTTTACACCGTCTCGGTGTAAAAATAAACCAAAAAGAAGACACAAAAACGCATAACAAACAAAAGAAAGCAATAAATAGTCCAACATAAAATGAAAAGAAACTGAAATAAAAATAGGAAGTAGCCGAACTGGCTCTCTTGATCCCCTGGTGCTCTGCGACGTCTAGGGAAACAATGCTCTAGTGGCTGATCGTCCTCATCATCATCATCATCTGACTGATGTCCAGCAAAATCTGGTCAACTAGTGCCAGCCTCAGTAGGCGTAGGAGATGATGTTGTTGTGATGACTGACCACGCTGAAGATTTGAAGATGCTCTGACCTTCTTTTTAGGCCTCCTATGATTACCGGATGATGTTTGAACCATCTGGGGCATGGATCGATCAATCCTTAAGTTGATCGAGAGATAAGAACAATTGATCCTTACCTTGTATGTTGTGCGATGGATCGTATGGTAATTCTCACCTTATCGCTCGATCGATCCCTACTTCCTAAGTCGTGCGATAGATCATGCGGTAAATCCTATATCCTTGAATCGATCGGGTAGTGCTTGTTTGGTCGGGCAACAGATCATACGTAGAGTCATTCATCTCATTGATCATTTGATCGTTGTGTGGATCGATCGATTGGTGCTCTCCGACAGTTTCCTTTCTTTGAACAAAAACACAAAAAAACCAAAACGAATATAAAGTAAAAAAAAATGAATACTTAACTACCAAATAGTGGGTTGCATCCCACTCAGCGCTCTTTTACTGCCATTAGCTTGACTCAGATGCTATTCACATGGTGGAACTGCTTGAGTGAGGTTTGCTCACTCCTTGGACATTAATCTCCTCGATGATGAACTTCTTCAGCTGTTTATCTTTCTTGTAAATTATCCTTCCTGAAGCATCCAGCAATGCAACAATTCCTCCTGGCATATCTCCTTAACCGTGTAGACTCCAAAAGTATCAAAGCCAAAGCTACCTGCAAAAACTTTGATAACCAAGCCCTTAACATCATAATTTCAGAATTTGTCAAGATGATAAAGGATACAAGTGTCTTGACGTTCAGCTGAGTCCTTCTCCTATTCACGAAGCAACTCATACTCCTCATCACAATCACTATCTTCTTCATCTCGTTCTGCAACTTGAACCGATGATTCAGCGCTTACTTGCTTCCCTTTACCATCTCTAATCATCCCACAGAAATCACTTGATGAAGCTCGAATAGGATATGAAACATCCTTGTTCGCATTCTGTAACACAACTCTCTAGTTAAGGAAGTCTAACTTGGCACCAGCTGTGTTGAGAAATGGTCTTCCCAGTAAGATTGAGAAATGCTCCTTTTCTCGCCATTTCAACTACAGTAAAGTCTGTTGGGATCTTGCAATTCCCAACCAGAAGAGGGAATCTCAACTTCTGGTCATACACCTTGATGTGATCTCAAAAATACGGTTCATATCAATGGGTCATCACAAATTGTTCAATACAAATCTACACCAAAGTTCCAAGAATTTTATTGAAGAAAATCATATTACAGAACCAAGTATCAATAAAGCTGAACATTTTTCTTACAAAGAAAATCCCTTTTGCCGTCTTTATCTTTTTGAGGATTAGAGAGAAAGAGCCGAGATTAAGCCTTGTGAGGAGTCCAAGCTTGATCGGACTGAGATTATCAAAGGAATCATCACCTTCCTTTGTGGTTCTCATTCGACCATTTCCGCATCATCCATCAACCGATTGAGGATCGACTCTTGAAGTCTTCTCCACCGGTTCTATCATCAACAAGTCACAAGGATCGATCCTTTGAGGTCTTCTTGTGATCTTCTCAGATCCAAACCCACCACAAGGCGCACATCACACCTGAAAAGAAGAAAAAAACAAAGAAAAAAAAACATAAATAACGATATAGACTTGAAACTATAGACAGAAAATCAAAAGGCAACTAATGGTTCCCCGGTAACGGCGCCAAAAACTTGATGTTGTTGAGTTTTAACCCTATTCCTACTACAAGTGCACAGCAATATCTATAGTACTTAGGGGTCGAATTCTACAGAGAACCGAATCACACTTTTGACTTCTATCAAATCGCAAGCTATATCAATCAAAATCAGGGTGATAGAAGCTAACAACTTAAATGTAGATGTAATCAATATACTAAAGCAATCAGGTCTTGGGTATTCATTCGGGAGTTAGATTTCTTGTCAGGGATACTATTCACAAACTAAGCTAATCTTATTCTCGGCTTGAACATAAATAAAGATAAACCAACTCTCGCTGAACTTATACCTCTATTAATAATCTAAAGGTCCTAACTCTCGTTGGTTTCAGATTCAAATAGGCTTTATTGTTTAGGTTCAACTACCTACAACCCAACCTAGCATCAACTCTCGTTGGTAGTGAAAGAATTGCGCTTCTAATCTAGTTTTGGTTCTTAACAAGCTTCTGGAAATTTAACAACCTAAAATCATTGACTAGGTGATCAAGCTAATCTTTGCATTAAACTCAAGTACTAGAAAGAGAATCTTCTGTTCATCAATCATATTTGTTCCCTAACAGTTAAATTCTAAAACCCTAGAATCCCTAAACCTGATCTGAGATCTACTCAGACATAGAATAATGAACAAAGCAAATCATGATGAGCTGAAACTAAAATTGCATAAAGAAATACCAAGAGGGTTCAGAAATTCTTCTCAAGTATGAAGAAATCTTCTCCCTAGCTTACAAACTCAAAAGCTGCTGTAAAAATCGTTCTTCCCAAAGCAAAAGCAAGATATCAAAAATAAAATAGAAAAAGAGTATTTATAGGTCTTAAAATAGGAGCTGGAAAATCGTGGAATTAGGTTTCTCGAAGAGCATTGATTGAACGATCCTAGAGTTGATCGATCGATCCTTGGATATTAGGTCGATCTCTCAGAAGCCAAGTCTTTCTTTAGATCATGCGCATCTTCTTTGTTAAAGCACTGATCGATCGATCCTTGTGTTGATTGATCGATCCTCTCTCTTGTGGAGAATACCAGAAAACGCTTCAGTCTTCTCCAAAGTCCACCTTCAAGCATGATTCCAACTCCGACGTTTTTGACCTTAAATCTCAGTAAAACACAGACAAATAAACCAAATATGATCATAGTAATGAGCTTAAAACCGACAAAATATGAAGTACATCACATTTGGATTATACCTTCACAAAGCTTCCATATTGGCAGCAAACTCGCCTTGTGTAAAACTTCGAGCAATAATCTAAAAAAATGCTGCAGCTCCATGTCTTTGTTATGTTTTCTCCAATTCTCCATGATATGGTGTGCACATTGTCGTCAAAAATTGAGCTAATCTGAATCCCTCTCGCAACAAGTGCTCTCCGTTGGACCTCTCGCTTGTTGAGCTTGGGGAAGTACAATGTGCACGGTTTTAACCAAACCCTGTAATGCAAACCAACTTAAATCAAAGTTGAGTTCTTACAAAATCACAACTTCAATTCATAAAGTTACAACATAAATCAAACAGTTTGCTTGTTAAAAATTAGGGAAACATTCCCTCCATCTCCTAGCTCTAAGTTTTCAGCTAATAATCTTAGAAACCAACCTCAATTATAGTCATTTTTGACTTCCACTATTGCCCAAGCTATATGAACTATCCTGTTATCACCATCTTGTCCAACAGCAGCTAAGAGGTGCCCATTTATCTCTCACTTGAAGAAAGCACCATCTAGACCTATGATTGGCCTACATGTGTATTTCCAACTCTTTTTTTGCGAGTTAAAATAGATTAACTAATAGTGAAATCTCTGCTCACTCCCAATATAAGGACCCGGAATGGTCTCAATCTCAAAAAAACAGAGTGCCTATTAGACAGCAACACCTCTGATTGGTAATCCCAAATTCGTTCAAAGTGAGCTTCGTGACTTGCGTTTCTTTCTCTAGCAAGTCGTGCCTTAGCCTTAGCACATTGATGCTCGCTGAAATTTAACCCACATCCTCTTCTCACCTCAGCTACCATCTCTTGTTTTCTCATCTTTGGATTCTGCCTTAAGCTCTCTTCAAACAACCAAGCAATCATTTTTTGCTTTAACAATCAAGTATAACCTGATCTATTACATGTATGCTTATCAACGAAGACTTTCACTTGCATCTTATGTAATCTCCTCTCATACAAACAGTATATCCTCCATGGACAACCCTTATTCAAACACTTAACTCCAATTCTATTTGATTCTGATTTATACATCCTAATGTTATACTTAGACCTCAATGAGTACCTTAGAATAGCAATCCTGACATCATCCTGAGAATTGAATGTCTTTTCCAAACGTAAGAAGACACCTTCTTCCTAATTTTAGGCAGCAAACGAGTGTTATGCTCCTCGTCTTCTTCTGAATCTGATGACAAAGGATCTGGAACCTTCTCTTCATCCCATACATCATCCCCATGTCTTCATTGCTAATATTATTTTCGTTATCTACCCCAGCAGCTTGCCCAAAGTGAGATTCAAAGTCTTCACACTCCTCTTCTTTAACACCAACTTGATTCGTATCTTCTTATACATATTCCTCTTCTCCATCGTCCAAATCGTCTTCATTTTCAACAATTTCTCCCTCCTCTTTCTTCTGTTCTTTAGATTGTTCTTCTTCCTCCTCATTCACATCGTTCGCAAGCGTCACAGGTATCACCGGATATCTTGCTAGATAGGAAATGGAAGCGCCAGATGATCTCTGGTGGTATGAGCTACACAATTTCCGTTCTTTTCATTTCCTTCTAGGCATTTCGACGAAATTTCAATCTCAGATAGAATTGATGGAGGCGATTAGATTTGGGGATTTTTGCTCAATTATGATTTTTCCTTCAATTTTTCTGTCTGTTTACAGACAAATGAAACGCAAAGTTTCATTAAACGGAAGTATATTAACGAAGATAAACGGGGTTAAGAAATTCTGTTAGTTGATTTAACATCGGGGTTAAACGGAATGGTCAACGGTAAATTAAGAATTTATTTGGCGGTCAACGTAAAAATTCGATTTTACTTTTAGAGGTTCATGAGTTCGTGGTTTAATTTACCCATTTTAATAAGGTAGAGGTATGTTTGATTTTTTTCCCATATTTCAATCTTCGAATATATCCATTATGATAAGTTTAACTTAATCCCAATAAGTAAAGAAAATCCTAAGTTGCTGTATATATATAGGTGTTTAGATTTTCTTCATAATTTTAATTCTAAGTCGTTTTTTCTTTGAAAATAAATTTGTTCGTTTTCATATATACAACAACCTTAGGAGCTAATCTGACTTCATGGAGAATAACTAAGAAACAAATTAAGAAAAAATTCAGAATAAAACGATACTTGGTAAGAATATTTTAGACTATCAGATGTAGCTATAGGCGAAAGCAGTTTGTAATTTGCTGTAACCATTAAAAAGTTATGGCGGTTTTAACCGAGCATATTTTATGTAGAACGGATATGTGAATAGCAAAATTTAGAAGCAGTTTCCTGACAAAGTAAAAAAAATTAGAAGACGATATACATACCATTGAAAAGCTCTGGATGTTTAATTTTCAGATCTATTTTCAGAGACAAATTCGTAGTTATATTTTATCATATATCGATTTATACACTCATAACATGTTACAAGATTTCACCAGAAGATCATGTTATTATATTCGAAATAAGATTTGAATTTTTGGTATTTATACTTCAGATTATTATTAATTTTGGTTTCTAGTATAATATATATAATGAGAGCGATTCAACTACGAATTATATTTTCTTTACTTAATTTAAATTCAAAAAAACAATATTATTTATGAGTGATGGAAATTTGTAGTATCATTGATACAAATATCAGTTACCGTAAACAAAGCAAATATTACCATAATTTATAATAATTGATAATCTTTTAATAATTATTTATAAAAATTGCCAAAAATATTAACTTCATTTTTTTAAAAAGTAACACAAACTTAACATCAATTATTATAAATAATGCAAATATTAACATCATTAATCTTAATTGACACAAATGGTAACATTATTTTTACATTTGACACAAATTAATATCAATTACAGTAAATGATATTAATAGTTGCACTAATTATTTGAATTGGTATAAAATATTTGAGTTATTACTTTCAGAGTTACTTATATAAGCGATGTAAATTACAAATGCATATTTAAAAACTGATATAAATAAATAAAATAAATGATATGTTCTTATAACATACCTAGTTTCTTGTAGTGTTATTTTTTGAAGAATTATGGTTTTAATGAAAATAATTTTAAAATCTTAGGTAATACGTAAGATTTTGAAAGACTCTTTCTATGAACAAAAAAGATTTGACATCAGCAAACCACTAACACTATTAGAATATTTCTAAAGTCATTTAAATTTAATTTAGCTGAATAACTTATGACTTAGAATGACTTTTGAAAATTTTATATCAAATTAAACATGACTTTTAGTAATTGTAAACACAACTTTCAAATATCAAAATCAATAACAATAACTTTAATAAACTTTTCAAAACTCAAAATTGAATAACAAACAAGTTTCAAAGATTTATAACTAGTTATAAAATCTGCTCAAAATCTCGCTAGGCGCAATGCGTTTGTTCAGATGACGTCTCGCGAGTTATAAGAAAATTGGAAATAAATCCAAGAATATTCGAGAATTAATTTTAGGGTCTTTTTTTAATGTTATTGGCAATGTATATTATTTCGTATGTATCAAACTTTACCAAAATGTAATTTGGCTAAGTGGCTAACATGGTTTATGAGTCTTCCACGTGAGAGGTTTGATCCTCAGTTGTTAATTTTTTAAAAATTTTACATTTAACTTCAATGAAAGGTTAAAACTTATTTGCCTCTTCATCTTCTTCCTCTCCTCAATCGATCAAACCCTAATCACGCCGCCATAGATTAAACATTTCATCCTTTCAAAGAAAAATTGAACTAAAACTAAGTTTTTCTTCAGTTTCGGATTAATACACCGAATAGACATAAATCGCAACAATGGTCCTCTACCCAGCAAAAATCCCTGATTAAACGGCTCTAGTTGGCGCGATTTAGAACAAAGGTTATAAATTATAGAACCAATAAATTCTCTAAAGGGGTTTATAGACCTCCTTTTAATCGATTTATAAATTTTTGTAAGATTTGAAAATTAGTGAAAAAATCTTTACTTTGAAAATCCCACTCAAAATAACAAGTTTTGAGTAAGGATTTCAACTCATGTTGAACTAGGGGTGAATTTACAATGATAAAACCAAGTAGTGATGATTTTAAGTAATAGAACTAATACCACATGAATTTGATTAGAATTTTAATATAAATAACATGTATTATACAATGGTTTATAAATTCATTGAAATGATATTTCCAATAAGCCTCTTATATCCAAACTCAAAACTTGTTATTTTGAATTAGATTTTCAAAATTCATTTATATAATTTCAAAATCAAAGAATTTTCCATTGATTTTTAAATCTTACAAAAAATTTGTGAATCTATTTAAATATGTCTCCAATAAGCCTCTTAAATCACTTTATTAGTAAATTTTTTGAATGATTAGTTATCAAAAACGCATATTCATTATTTTTCGTTTCAACAAACAAATTTAGTTATTTTGCTAAATAAAATAATTAATTTTTTGTTAACAAATTAACCTCTTTTCTATCTTTTAGTTTTAATTTTTTCTTGCAGCAAATAAACAACGAGGGTTTAGAAAAATTTAACATCCTTAAAAAGAGGACCTCCAAACATGTATTTACTATCTAAATTTGGAAACATCATATGTTCTCTTTTTGTTTGATGAAAAAAGTTTTGCTAGATTTCAAAAAAAACAAATGTTTTAGTCTTATTTTGTTTGTTGAATTCTCATTATATGAAAAATGGGAGTTGAAGCAAAGGAGATTGTAGAAGTATTATTGAAAGTTGTTGGATTTTCGATGAACACGAGCATCAAATTCATGAGAAATCACCCTACTTTTTCAGGGTTTCTATGTTTTTGCTCGTCCTATACATTTTCATGCCGTCTCTATTGTTTTTCTTATTTTACTTGTCGTCGGATCTTGTATGTGCTCTACTGTACGCCCAAGAAAAGCTAGGGTTGAGATTTTTTAGTTTGTATCAACCATGTTCTTCTTTGGAGCTAGACTGTTGTATGGGAGACAAGAGAAGTTATTTAAGACAACAACAAAGCGTTAGACAAAATGTTCAAATGAAAGTTGAAGAATGGGATTCATAGACAAGCGAGGAAGAGAAAGACAAGATTATCTTGACTTCTCTTTACAATGATCTTCTTGGTCGTACTCCTCATTTTGAGGACTCTCCAAAAGCTTTGGAAATCAATCTAGTTGAAAAATACAATGAAAACCCATGTGGTGAAGAAGAAGTTTCTCGTGATTTAGGCCATCTCAACATTGAAAAACCAATGTTTTGCGACTATGAAATCAAATACGAAGAATCAGATGGTAATGGAGAAATGAAAGATGAGATGGATGATGTTAATGAACATGGGATTTTAGAGAATGAGAGAAATAGGAGACTAGAGAGTTTAATCTCCAGAAGAAGAGCGAGACGACTCTTTAGACTTGCTTTAGAGCAACAAAATAAGCTTCAAACTGAAGAAACAATTAGCCCCACACAAAACAACCTTCAAATTACAATTTCAAGGGAATCTTTTGAAAATCATCGAAAATATTTATCGGATGCTACTGTTGTTGGATTACAGATTCCGGGCTCAGCACCTTCTGTTATGTTACAAGGGAGAAACCCTTTTGACATTCCTTATGATCCTCAAGAAGAAATACCTAATCTCACTGGAGATAGCTTTGATGAAGAATTTTCATTGTTTAACCATAACGATATGTTATTTTGTCGTCATGAGAGCTTCTATCGTTTTTCTCATTTTCCCCCAGAGCATGCTCAATATATGAGCAACCCAGTTTCTGCTTCAGGTTGTATATCATATGTGTTTCTTATTATTTGATTTCTTTTTTTGTATTTGCTTTGTGAGTTAATAACTTTTTTTAATATGTAGGCTTAAACAATGAATATATGGATCAAATTGAACAAAATCTCCCATGTAACAAAGAACCTACAACAAAAGATGACGAGGATAGTGTTGAGAGTAGAAAAAGTGGAGAAAGTGAGGTAGAAGTGGATGATGAGACATATTCAAACAAAGAAGAAAGTGATGAATCAAGTTGCTCAGAAGAAAGTGAGTCAGAACTCAGGTGTTTAAACAATGTGGAGCTCAAGAAAGTTGTATGTCAATCGATGGATAATTATCATAGTGTTCATATGCAACAAAACAGAAACAATATTCCAAACACATTACCTAGAGCTTTGGTTGTGCCAAGACTTGATGATAATAATATGTTTTACACTCGTAGAAGTGCAAACTCGCACAATCGAACATTTTCAGTTGCTTCAGATATGTAAGTTAAGGTTTCAGATATTGGTTCACCTCCTACGACAGTTGACTGGCCTGATGACTTGTCTAATGGTGGAGAATCTTACATATATGATACAGATATTGACAGAAAAATCATTAGTGATGAAGAAGCACGTAAGAGGATATCTTATCAAAATGAATCAAGAAGTGATATGGGATCAAAAGATGAAAATAATGGACCACACACTAAAGAAATGGTCAAACAAGATCACAAATGTATGGAAGATGAACACATAAGAAGAATTGATGATATGTCATTGTTAGATAATATAAGTCAAGCCGAAGAGAGCTTTGAGCAGAAACCATCAACTTCCAATGATGTTTCCAAGTCTACAAGCTATGAAAATTTTGAAGGTTTATTGTTCCATACAAGTGCATCATTGTCATCTATAACAGATGTGGACTTGATTGATGGGAGAAACTCAGAGAATCATAACTATTTGACTGATAAATATACTGACCAGAGACCCTTGACTACCCAGGATTCATTAATTGATGAAGGAGTAGTTGACATGCAACAAGAAGAGAATGATTATCTTTGTGGATCTCCTAATGCTACTAGTTTTAATATTATTGATCATCCACAGAATAACCAAATCTTGAATAGCATTCATGGGGAACATATTACAGAGATCATGAAGAAGTCTGAGAACACAAAACCAAGAGAATATAAGGATACTAAGAGCCTATTGGATGTTTCTTTGGATACTCCCCATACAAAATCATTTAAAAGAGAAGTAAATGATAAGGAATCAAACTTAAACAGCTTTATCGAGGATATAACAAAACAAACAGAAAATGAGGCACATCAAAGTGAGTTGAAGAGTTCTCCTGGTCATTTTCTTATAGAAAACAAAGTAATGGAAGAAAACAGTCAGGAATTAGTCAAAAACACATATGAGAAAACAAAGACAATAGAGCACAAGAAAATTAATAACATCTTGGAAGAATCTTCGAGCCATCCTGTAGCTAAAGACTACGAAAATGAAGAAAATACTTGTGATATGATACTTCTGCAAGTTGGAGACTATAATAAATCACTACTATATGAGTCACCTAATAAGGAGATCTCAGAGGATGGAGAAAAGTTAAAGATTCATGATGAATCGACCCAAGAATACAAAAAAGGAGTTGAGGAAGAATTATTATTTTCAACAAACAATCAGGAAACACAAGGTTCACAAACATGGACTCAACAAGTCTTACCCTCTATTCTAACATTCTTTGACAAATTTTAGACAAATCTAACTCCACCGATGATTTCTTGAATACATGATGATGCATAAGTGGCTACACTCATTTACAAAAGATATAAATCGTATTAGCTTTTGCATATGTTATTGGTTCTTGATTCAAAGGTTTACTAAAAAAACTTCTTATTATATAGTGTGATATAGATTCTTCTGAAGGGATATCATCAAGAACACTGGAGAAAGAAGATGTTATTGTCCCAAACGCTGTCTCTCAAAATATTGATAGAGATGAGTTTGTCGCATTAGCTAACGACTCATCTACTAATAATAATAGTGATGAAGATTATCAAAAACTCAATAGGTAAGTTGGGGTGGATATAGAAAATAAACTAGAGTTTAATTTAGAATCATTGAACCATAACATTGGTTCAGATGCTAGACAAAACGACAAAGAATCCAATAAAGTGATTCGAAAATGCAAAATACAGAGATCCAAAAAGTAGAATCTTAGGTTCATGTTCATCTATATATGAAGATTTTATAGATATATTTCACATTTCTTATATATATATCCAAATGCTTACTATTTCACATAAGGTTAACACATTGACGATCACACATAATCATCATGAAAGTAATAATGCACATAAGATGTATACATGATCCAAGTAAAAGTTGTCAACCGTAGTACACATTTCTTTTAAAGAAATTATGTTAAGTATTTTTAATATTTGGATCGACAAGACACAATCAATAATCAATTTCCAAACCCCTAACATAATGTAGGGCATGTTAAGTATTCTTTACAAAATTAGATATGATATTTTACATAATTCTTTTGTAAAAAAATTGTATACTTGCTATTTAGTTAAAACTTGTAATAATAACTCTCTCTTTTGGTAATATATAGAAATAATTAATATATTTTAAATATAGTAATGCAAATTACTAACTTTTACTTTCTTTCTTCTATTTTTTTAAATTCACTTTTTGTCATAATACATGATACATTATAATAATAATAATAGTAATAATAATAGTAATAATAATAAAAATAATAATAATAACAATAATAATAATAATAATAATAATAATAATGATAATGAGAATAATAATAATAATTAAACCAGAATTGAAAGGGAAGTAATTAAATGCCAAGATTCAGGAGGCTCAATCACTTGTCCTTGATTTAGGTAGGTACTAAGTGGTGAGTTTGATCCCACTCAGCTTCAGTTGAAGAATTTAGACTATGAATCGAGTCTTGTCGATTCAATGGTTACTTTTTTTTGGTCGGGTTTTTTATGGTCGGGAGATTCAATGGTTACTTATTGAAAAGAAGTACATAAACTCAATTGTTAAATAATTTATCTTCATGTTCGAGAATTAGTAAATTTTTCATTTTGGCAAATAACTATTCTAGTTTTAATTATTTTTGAGTGTATTTTTTAAAATACCCTAAATGTTTCACTAATTGTATAAAATACCCTCCATGTTTGTTGTTGTTGAAAATACTCTGGGATATAGATGAAAAGACGGTTTTGTCCTTCTGGTTAATTAGAAAAAATCTGCCTGAAGAACGTGACCAAATGGCTGACCAAAGAAAAATAGGACTCAAGCAACTAAGTTCCTGGTAAAAAAACTAGAAGTAAAGAATTAGTCAAAGAAAAATAGTTTGAGGTCAAAGATAAAGGAAACGAATTCAAAGTAATTGGGTAAACACTGTGCTTCCTCGGAGAGAGAGAGAGAGAGAGAGAGAGAGAGAGAGAGAGAGAGAGAGAGAGAGAGAGAGAGAGAGAGAGAGAGAGAGAGAGAGAGAGAGAGAGATAGAGGGGGTTGGGTAATCATATTTGAAGACTAAAAGGGTTGGGTAAATCGATCTGAAGATAAATCATTGAAGGAGACAAGGTAACACTGTAATATGAAATAATAAAATTTATCCATATGAAATAAGTTGTCTATATGGACAACATTTTGTACAATATATGTCCCTCTCAATTATGTCCATGAAGGAGACATACTAATGTACATTTTAAAATATGTCCGTCTCACAAATATTGTCTATATAGACACAAGAACATTTTAAATTATTTCTTGTCTATGTGATATATCTTGTCTATATGGACAAATTAGGAGCATAGTATGTCCATGTCTATATATTTTGTCAATATTTGCTGCTTTGGGGACAAAGACATGTACGCAGAGACAAATTATTTCTTGTCTATGTGATATATCTTGTCTATATGTCCAAATTAGGAGCATAGTATGTCCATGTGATATATCTTGTCTATATTTGCTACTTTGGGGACAAACACATGTACCCAGACCAATTATTTCTTGTCTATGTGATATATCTTGTCTATATGGAAAAATTAGGAGCATAGTACGTCCATGTCTATATATCTTGTCTATATTTGCTACTTTGGGGACAAACACATGTACGTGGGGACAAATTATTTTTTGTCTATGTGATATATCTTGTCTATATGGACAAATTAGGAGCATAGTATGTCCATGTCTGTATATCTTGTCTATATTTGATAAATTATGAGCAGAGTATGTCGATTTTAGTTTTGTCTCTTGGATAAACGTTACTGAACCGATAAACAACAGGTCAATGTAAGAGACATGAGAACTAATTGCTACTCTAAAGACGTACACACATGCATGTGGACAAAAAAAACTAAATGATTGACTTCTTCATATGTGCATAGTATGTCCATTACAAATACATACTATGTTCATACGTGCATAATATGTCTATTCAAGTGGGCACATACTTGTCCATATGGACAAGTTTGTCCATATAGACATGTATAAGACTATGTCCTTCCATGAAAGATGCATTAAGTAGACGTGGACAAGTTTCTAAAATATAACAGGTTCATCTATATAGGTGTCGATAAGGATATATTTGAATTTGTTCATATGAACTATTGTCTATATGAACACAATGGTGGACATTATATATACTTGACAAATATGTCCATGTAGGAGACATACTTGTGGACATTGTAAACTTGTCTGCAATATTATATAGACAGAAATACATACTATGTCCATGTCAAGTATGTCCATGAAGCATACATACATCTGTAGATGTATTGGACTATATAATGATATATTATAATTTGTTTATATGAACTATATTGTCTATATGGACAAAAGTGTGTAACATATATTTTCTTGTCATATATGTCCATGAGCAAGAGATATTAATGAATTGGAGTGGTGGACATATATAATATGTTTATTGAGTTCTATGTTCTTGGATAGTGAAGGGGCATTGGTGCACGTGAATAAATCAAAAGATTTGTGTCAGTAGAGATAAAAGGGATAAAGCTAGACATGTGGATGGTTGGGAAAGAGAGAGAAACGGAAATTAAAAAGAGGACAAGGTTAAAGAAGTAAAAAAGAGTACACGCCAAACGAAGCTCAGGGTATTTTTTGGTTAAAAAAAGCGGCGGGGTATTCCCAACAATTTTGCAAAGATAATGGGGAGAATTTTTTCATTATTCTTTCCTAAATTCACATCTTCTAAAGGTTATGTCTCGTGATCTTTGACTTGCTTCTTTAAACAAAAAATAAATCAAGCTCAGTATACAAAAACTTGCATATATTATTTCGATTCACCCTTATTCCCACACAAGCTCCAACAAATAGTATCATCATAGAGAATTTCGATCGTTGAACCTTTGCTTTGATATTCAAGTAACAAAAATATCTTTTGCATATACAACTTATAAATATGTTCTTTCACTCTAGTATGGTCTGAGATTCAGCAAGGAAAACTTCTCTGGCATTGAGTTACGTGTACAAGATGTCCTTCACGAGCTCCCGATGTGCCAAAATCGAGTTATGTCCAACCCGGAGCCAAGATTGGCATCGATGGAGAAATTGGCTCACTCCAAATGGATCACATTGGCAAATTCAGAGGAGTCATTCTTGAGGCAAAGATCACGTGTCTGTTGGCTGAAACATGGTGATCGTAACACCACCTACTTCCATAGGATTGCAGCGTTTAGGAGGTTTGGATATCAAATACATCTCCTTACCCATGAAAATGGCAATACTTTTGATTCTCCAAACGAGATTCAGGATGATGCTGTGGGGTTTTACACAAGATCTTTAGGGCTTGCTTATACAACTTCAACCACTTGCTCACCAATCACATTGCTGCGCTTATCAACTATAGGTGCACTACGTCTTGGCCAAGAAACTTATAGCTATGGTCTCAGCATCTGAGGTTAAGGGTACACTCTTTTCTCTCCCACAAAATAAGGCCCCAGGGCCAGATGGATACCATGCGGACTTCTTTGTGGCCTGCTGGGATATTGTGGGATCCAATCTGATAGATGCTATAAAGGAATTCTTTGAATCAGGATTATTGTTGAAAAAATGGAATGCGACAGTTATTGGCCTCATTCTAAAGGTGGTTAATGCCAATAGGATAACAGACTTTAGACCAATATCATGTTGTAATACGGTGTATAAAATCATCTCTAAGACATTGGCTTCTCGTTTGAAGCAGCTGTTACCTGAGATCATTTCTTCTTCGTAGTCAACCTTTATTCCAGGATGGTTACTAGTGGAGAATGCGTTGTTAGCATCAGGGCTTGCTCAAGGGTACAACAAAGTTACAGGGCCTTTGAGAGCAATGATGAAGGTCGATCTCCAAAAGGCTTTCGACTCTGTTCGTTGGGAGTTTGTTCTTATGATGTTGCGGGCTATTGAACGTTCAACACAGTTTATTTATTGGATTTGGCAATGCTTATCCACGCCAACTTATTCTCTTGCAATAAATGGTAACCTATGTGGGTATTTCAAGGGTCAAAGAGGGCTGAAACAAGGTGATGCTCTCTCCCCTTACTTGTTTATTCTCGCAATGGAAGTTTTCACTCAGTTGTTGAATTCAAAGTTCTCGTGTGGTGTTATGGGGTTTCATCCTTACGCAAGACAACCATCAGTTACAAATCTGGCTTTTGTTGATAATGTACTTATACTGTTTGATGGGAAAATTAACTCATTGCAATATATTGCTCTGGTACTTGACACCTTCAGTTCGTGGTCTGGATTACAAGTTAATCCGAGCAAAACACATATCTTCACCTCACGACAGGACCAATTGACATCTTCACAACTTCAGGTGTTTGGATTTCAACTTGGTCCTTTTCCCATGAAGTATCTCGGACTCCCATTAATGAGTTCATGATTAAGGGCAGTAGACTTTTCTCCTCTGTTGGGTTAACTAACTAAGAGGTTTACAGATTGTTCTAGTAAAGCTTTATCCTTTTCAGGCAGGTTACAACTTATTTCATCTGTCATATATGGAACACTTAATTTTGGTTCTCTGCCTTTATACTGTCTAAAGCTTGTATCAAAAGGATAGAATCTATGTGCTCCAAGTTCTTTTGGGTTGGATGCTTGGATAAAAAACACAACGCTAAGGTCTCTTGTAAGACAATCTGTCTACCAAAAAAGGAGGGAGGACTAGACTTAAAAGACTTTTCGCTTTGGAACAGAATCGTGGGTCTGTGGTTAATTTGGTTGTTATTCTCAAAGAGTGGCTCATTGTGGGTTGTGTGGAACCGTGAAAACAGACTCAAGACATAATCCATTTGAACACTCAAGGTTTAAAATCTAAGGACTCATGGTTATGGAAAGCTCTCCTCTCACTGTGTTCATTGATTAGAGACTTCATTCACTCTGAGGTTGGGAGTAGAGTCAAAACAAGCTTCTAGTTTGACGAGTGGACAGGCCTAAGGCCTCTTATTAACCTAATTGGTGATTCTGGTCCTGCACAACTTGTAATACCGACGCAAGGTTTTGTTGCAGATGCAGCAACAACTATAGGCTGGGGTTTTAGACCACCAAGAGCAGATGCTGCGGAAAGTATACATGTGATATTCAGCACAATCACACCACCTGAACTTAGGAATGATGAGGACAGAGCAATTTTTCGGATCCCGGGTAAAATAGGTACTGTTTTCTCAACCAATATGTTATGGGACTTTCATATGAGGAGGGATACACCTAAGAACTGGGCCTCCAAAGTTTGGTTCAAAGGTGCTACTCCAAGACAAAACTTCATGATGTGGGTTACGAACATGAATCGTCTCCCAACACGCTCTAGACTTATTACTTGGGGAATGGCGGTTCCTCCTGAATGCAGCTTGTGTCAAGCATTTGAGGAGACAAGAGATCACTTATTTCTTCGATGCGAATATAGTGATAAGATATGAGAGTACATTCATCAACGCTTTGGACTTGTGTTTTATCATTTCCACTCATGGAATGCATTTATGGAATGGCCAATGTTGCATACTGGATCAGTTCCCACACTGCTGAAAAAATTGATCTTGCAGACGATAATTGATCTAATATGGAAAGAGAGAACACGCACATCCACTCTCAGCAATCTCTACCAACAGAGATCATTTTCAAGAGGGTAGATCACTTGATTAGGGATACGAAGAAGGAGTTTGTTCCTCTTATGGCTTTTTGGCTACAACATGCTTAGCTAAATTGTGCTTTTGTTGTTGCTCTACTTTTTAGTTTTTTTTTGGATAGTGCACCAAGAACAAAATTTGTAAAGTTTCCATTCATAATACAAGTTATAATATCAGTCGTTGGTAAAACAATCGTAAGGGCATAATTAACCTCTCCCACAAAATTGTTTTGGGGTGCTTACTAAATTTTTTTTTTTTTGTCAACATTGGATTCCAACTGGCTGACCCATTAGCTAAATTCATGCATAATGTAGGTGGCGGGACTCGATCCCAAAATATGCAAGTACGTCTGCCTTTAATGGATTTATCACTTGTCACTAGACCAAAAGTCATTTGCGAATGCTCGCTAAATTAATTACGTCTTTTTATATTGTTTTGGGGTTCTTGGCTAATTAATTTTTGCCTTTTTACCAGTCAGTGGTAATATTACTGTAAAGACGTAAACAATTCCTCCGAGAGAATTGTTTTAGAGTTTTTGCTAGATTAGTTTTTCTGTTTAATATTGTTTTTTCTATATAGTAGTTAAGAAAAAGGTTTATATGTTTGGTGGAAGATATATCAATAACTCAGGATTACAAAGGATGGCTCAGAAAAAAGTGAATTTACAAAGGATATCGAATGATAAGACAAGGATAACAACTAACAAGAAGAGAAAACTAATATTTACAAGAAGGCAAATGAGTTCACAACTCTTTGTGGCGTCGAGACATGTCTCATCGTTTATGGTCCCACTAAAGCGACTGATGAGGTAGTTGCTGAGCCTGAGATATGGCCAAGGGACGAGACCAAAGTTAGAGACATCATACGCAAGTATAGAGACACAATGTCTAACAGCTGCAGGAAGGAAGAAAATGTGGAGACTTTTGTCAACAATTTAGGGAAGGCAAAAGAGATGGAAAGTCATAAGAGAGTGAAGAGTAAGCATAAGTATAGTTGTTGGGAGGAGAAGTTAGACAAGTGCTCACAAGATCAGCTACTTGGGATTCTCTAAGCTGTGAACAACAAGTTACATGACGCTATAATTATAAGGAGACAAGATCGTAATATGATTAGGGTTCATCATCAAGCCATAGACACACCAATCCATATGGATCAGCATTACATGCCACAAATTCAAGAGCAGCCACAGTTTCAAAGCTCGACGTTTCCTTACAATTATAACAATATGGGGTTCTCCTTCATGATAAACAAAACCAAATAATGGATCCAAATCATATGGAGAACTGGAACGAGTACTTTGCCTTAACTCAGGGCTTGATGATGTCAAAGGGAAACGATGGTTCTCAGTTCAGTCAGTGGCAGTCACAGCATTATAATAATTATGAACCAGTTGTACAAAGATTTGAAGCTTTTAAAGGTGACCCGTTTGAGGGATATGACGTCTGTTAGGTGTTCCTTGGAGGTTGTCAGGTAATCAAGTTGAAAAATGGGAGCTTTGGGAGAAGAACCCGATTTGATATGAAGGAGCTTTATTAGTTTTAGAGTTTTATAATTTTTAATTCTGTTGGGTTTGTTGTATATGTCAAGTGTGTTCTTGACATATATAACATCATCTATTTACATTACAAGTTTCGATTTAGGGGATATACTTTTACAAAAACACGCATAATAAAATACAATTCTGATTTATTGTATTGTCATCGTATGTTATAAGTTTGAATATTTGTGTCTATATCAAATTTTCTTATAAAATTTAAGGACAAATTAAATTAGGAAAAAAACATTACTTTTTGTGAACAACATATATTTTCGGTTTGGGGAAGTGCATATATATTTTCGGTTTGTAGAATAGCATTCGGTCAAATGATTAAATTTTTTTGCTCCATTCTTACTAGAGTTCGACTTTATGGAGTCGTGTTGCCCCAAATTGTTAAGATTTTTGGATTAGATTATGAATTGGATATTGTCAATTCAATTATTGACAAAAAAATAAGTACATATACTTTTGGTTTGAAAACTATAAAATGAATTTTATTTTCTGTTTTGTATGTATATATAATACTCTTATCAAAATTTCTTACAAATCAATAAAATAAGACAATGAAAGAAAATTCATATCTTTTGAATATCACAAGAAAGACTAATCATATACTACGTTTTTGTCCTACGTTTTCTTTTTTTTTAGAAAATGGATAATTGTCTTGCGTTTTGGGTGGATAGATTAATATATAAGAATTGATCAAAACTGAAAGTTTATAATTTAAATTTACAGAACGATGTTTACAAGTTTAGATACTGTTCTTATAATATTAGAATTATGGAAAAGAAATAAAATAAGATATTAATGTCTTTAGACTATGATGTAGTAGAAAATTTTCTTCTCTGTTATAACTTCAAGTTGTTGAAAGCATCATCGTTTGGTTGATTGAGAGAAACAACGAGTGATATCATATTGTGACCTATTATACTTGCTTTAATATTAAAAATATCATTGTCATCTGTACGTTATTCAAACATAAAACGACAAAAGTTGGATATTAGTTAGAGATGCTCAATGTTTGTGTCTTTCAAACCTTTTTGCTGCAACTTGTATAACATAAAACACATATATAAATATCTACAACTAACGCTTGCAGACAATTGGACTGAAATTTCTTTATTATAAATGATTGTATCAATTTGACTATTGTTGTATTTTATGAAAGTTGTGACTTTGCAAATCGAGCAATGTTAGTAATTTTTTTTGTTTGTTTTATTGTTACTCACGAAGAAATTAAAGTCTTTGGCTTGGGCAATAATTATCTCTTTTGATTCTGGACAAACTATTGCTAATACCTTATAAAATGGCCCAAAACATTTTATCTACTGAATACCTGAACACAACATATTCAAATCATACACTTAAAGAACTAGTTCACGGTATTAGAATTCAATCCACATCTTACATCTGGTAATTCAGTTACAGTTGGTATTGATGTATGTGTTGTTACTTGTTAGGTTGACCCTGTGTTTAATCAGGGTTTAAGCTCAAACCGATGAGCTTGTGTGTGTAGAAGTGAAACTGATAAAGTTGTTGAAGTAAGGTTATGCGTAGAGTAGAAGCTGTCCATGTTGAAAACAGAGCATTACAAAGTCAAATTATTAGGCATTAATGCCACGAAACTTTTATTAAATATTTAAAATTCGAATTAAATTAAAATGGACGTTTATTATACAATTTCAAATACGATTGTTCGTCCATATAATGAAAAATTAAGAATTACACTTACATTCTTTGAATAAGGATCGGCCTCCATTAGCTATAGTTGAAACATTGCGTTTTGAGCGTCGTAGCAAGAATCTGCATTATTAAGTCCTCCAAGCAAAACCTGACCGTACGAGTGAACGCCTTTAATAGCGTTTCCAATCGTTATGCTGAAAGCGTCTGCATGTGAGCCGTTGTTGTTCGTTTGGTCCCAAGGAAAACGCTGCTCTCCAACAACAATGTTGCTCTTATTGGTCTCTAACGTAGTTTCATCTTCGATATTCACGGTAGTTATGTCGTGAATACTTGCTCGTCTTTTGTCCTTTCCGCCGGAAAGTTGTCGGATAAAGTACTTTTGGGCGTGACTAGCGACTTGCGTTGGCGTTCGCGTTATCACAAAGTTTCTAGAGATGTTTCTCCAATCTCCTTTCCCGTATTTCTTCAATCCCATCAGAAATAACCTGAAAGTGTGACAAATATTGAATCAATTAACATATTTTCACGCATTACAAAACAATATCAAAACTAGGATTATACTGACGTGAGATTTGATTCTTTAAATAATCCGTGTTTATTTAGATTATTAGACCCATGTTGATACTTTGAAACATTGTTTTCAAAATATTGTCTTAGAGGTCCGAACTTGAACCAAAATCAATATGCATTAGAGGAACTGAACTCAACAAAATACTCAAATGAGTAGTAAATTTATGTACCCAATACACCGAATCCGAACCCGAACTGGAACAAAATGAAAAACTAAATTTTAGTTTTATAGAGTTTTTCTTTAATTTAATTTTTATATAAAAATATTTGAACTCGATCTATACCGAACCAAATCATATCCGAAAAATAAAAATCCATGAATAAATCTTAAATCAAAATATCCAAAATACCAAATTAGAGGAATCAAACCCAAAAAATACCAGAATATGGTCATACATCTTTGTAACCGAAAAATTGAATCCAAACTTGAACCTAAACCAAATTAAGAACATATTTGTACCCTATAAATTCTTATTAATTTTAGTTTGTTCTGATTTTTTCTATTAAATCGTTATTAATTTTAAATGTTTATACAAAAATTACAACAAAAGTGATTATAAGCCTATTTTTAAGAGTAGTTTTGAACCGTATGTCAATTTTTATTCTAAAGTTTATAACACGGTCAAAATGAAAGTGTCTCCCACTTTAATATATAAGATGTAAGTATTCAATCTTTATCTAAATAAATTGTTCTATTTAGGTTCAAAATGGTACTTTTATTTATGCATATATTTCTTCAAGCCAATTAGAAAAAGTCGGATTCTGACAAATATTTAATCAAAGATGTTTTATAAAATTATCTATGACACAATATTATAGTATCAAATTGGCATTTTTAATAGCCAGTAATGTAAATATTGAACCGTTATTCCAAATAAACTTAATCAATTAAAGACATGTTTTGTATTTAATTATTTTACGAATTTGCATGATTAGTAGTGTGGCAATTGATTCATTCTAAATGAGATTGATTTTCATCTTATTCCGGTTGAATTTGATATCCCAATAAACCGGGATAAGAAGAGAGACTTACTTGTGTTCCTCCTCCGTCCAAGGAACGCCTTTCTTCCGCTCCAGCTCCTGCGAGCTACCGGCCTGAGATCGTTTATTACAAACCGGTTGATCCGGTTTAAATCCGTTATATCGGCCGCCGCCATCGGCCCAATCAAGAGTGAAAGACGAAGTGATGTAACCAGGGACCGGGATTAAGCCGGCCTCGATGCTGCTGACGTCAGCTTCGAGATCGTTATACTGTCTGATGACATCACTGACAGTCTTCCCTGGAATCACGGCCGCTACCTTGTGCCACCGGTCAGGAGTGTTATCATCGTAAACAGCCAAAGCATTCTCAAATGCCTTGTTCTCCGCCGCAGTCCACGTGGCACCTTTGCTTGAAGCTGCAACAACAGCGTTACTCTTCGTCTCCTCCATTAGCCACTTCCCACCAGAGACGTGTGATGCATTCCGTCTCAGAACCTCCATGTCCCAACCTTACACACAATCTTGCTCTGCTTTAGAGTTCAACGAATTGACCGATTTGGGATCAATAAGATCCCAAAATAAAGATTAAAAAAAATCGGATTTTTATTGATGGAAAGGAAGAGATAAGAGAATCAAAGGAAGAACACAAAAATCACTACCAAAAGATACTTCATTATGAATTTGCTTAGAGAAGAAATCATCAGAATTTCTTTGAAACATTTTGCTTAATAGAGCGACCCACACTTGAAAGAATCTAGAAAAGTTTCAACCTTTAGAATAAAGATTGAGAGTGAAAATCTAAACGAGATCTGGAGAGTTGAGTCAAAAAGGAGAATTTTTGAGGGTAGCTCTGAAAGATTGCAGAAGAAAGAAAAGAAATCTATTGGATTTCCAGATTTGGTGGAGAGTGCTACTTTTAAATATCAGAGAGACTCAGAGTTGAGATTTAAAAAGATCTGGGTGGAGTGGATAAAATTTCTCTAGGGAAAATAAACATATGGCTACAGAAATTTAATTTAATTAATATTTCAAGAAGCTACCTTGGAGCTTACCCAATTAGGAAAATTCTAACGTGCAAGAACAAGCATACCAACCCATAAATGGAAACAAAACTTAAACCAACTAACCAATTTCTTAAAAACAGAGACCTCCTAGCCAGAGAGAAAGGACACCATGATTTCTGTTCTTATTGTTCTGTTTCTGATCAATCAAATCTTTAACTTCTTTTTTTCTTTTTTTTTTGATTTTTACACAAAATAAAAGATTTGGAGAATATTTCTTTCTTTTCTACTACCTTTTATTTCTCACCTTACGAACATAATTACATTCCTTTCATCCTCAGTTAATAGTACATATTTGCCTCCACTTACATTGTTTAGATTAATTCGATGTAATTGTAAACCTAACCGATTTAACGGATTGTTCCAATATGTAATTGGAATCATCAAAACATGTATATAGAGGTATAAATAAATGATTTAAACTTCCTAAATAATGGCTCGTAACTGTCTATTCTCCAAACTGCAGTTCGAGGTTTTTAAAAATATTTCTACTGCTTTTTTTTCTTTTACATACCTTTGTTATTGCCTTTGTTCTAATAGTCCAAAGTGTAACTTCTTTATTAAAACTATGGTTGGTAATTGGACCCAAATACATTTAATGCTTGTCAATGGATGTTAACTAAGATAAGAATGCGTTTATGCTATCTCGATGCTCACTGTAAATGGAAATCGATTAAATTGACAAATTCTCAAGTGTTATTGAAAGAAAAAATGAAAAAGGAAATTGAAGTGTAATTACGTTCCGTATAAAGTTTGGTTTGGTCACACAAGAAGACATGAGAAATATAAATATGTAGTACCTCTTAAAAAAGAATGTTAGAGTATTAATGGAAGAAGAATTCCGTGACTCTTATGCTTACAAATTTATAATTATTGTGAACATAATGATATGTTATGAGATACTAAAATAATCGGCATTGATCCAACTGATTTTACATATATTAAATTGCGAAGTTGACATTTTATGGGAATGTACGATGCCTCTCAGAATAATACTAACAAATTTTCAAATTTTGTATTAAATAATAAACATATAATATAATCCCATAGAATACGTTACTGTTAATGCTTCAGCTGGAAACTTTTTTGTAATGTATATTTTCACTGATTACGTAGAGTTGATATAAAAGTAGTAATATTATAATTGTAATGGAAATTGGGATTTTATGTGTCAGATGGAGAAAAAAGTAGCCGCCAAATGAACGGTCGAGATGAGCGGTAACTTACATGGCCAAGTTGTACAAAAGGGGTCCACGTGAGATGCGCGTTTTGCATTATCATTGGTCGGTCTCCCACTTTTATTGTTTTCTTTTCTTTTATATTTTGTTTTTAAGATCTCGAGGAATCTGTCTTCTCCATTACGATGTTTACACTTGTCAAAAATCTGTACATCCCATCTATCTACAGAATTTTATAGAGAAATACACAAGTAAATTCATCATCTATGGATTTCACAATCGCTTTGATTTGTTTATTTTGAGATTTATATTGAGATTTAAATGATGACATGAACGTTTATTTTGAGATTTATATTTTATGTAGTAATGTATATTTGTAAGAAAATACATTGGTTTTATTCGGTTCAATGTATATATAATTTAGTCTTGGTATTCTTTGGTTTATCTTTGTATATAAATACAACATTGATGTACAGATTCAGTTGAGAGAAATAATCAAAATCATTATTTACATAGAATCATTTCTCTATCATGGTATCAGAGCTCTTTTCCGCAAAATCGCATCAATTTCTCTTCAATTTTTGTTCGTTTTTCGCTTAAATCACTGTTTCTTCTTCATTTTCACCGATTATCGAAGGTTTTGAGCTCAATTTGAACTTGACATGGTTCGAAGGGGGAAAGCGAAGAATACGATAACTCAGAGTGATTCAGAACTTCACAGGAGGCAAGATAGTGCTTCTTAAGATAATTCAGAAGTGGATTTGGAAAAGCAACATGGTGTTCGTCAGTCTCGATCGCGTTCGGTACCCGAAATTGCAGAGATCGACTTCGACAACACTCACAGTCCTTTTTTTCTTCACTCAGCTGATCATCCAAGTATGTCTATTGTTTCTCATGTGTTGGATGGATCGAATTACAATAGCTGGTATATAGCAATGAAAATCAGTCTGGATGCTAAGAATAAGCTTAGTTTCGTTGATGGATCATTAGCTAGGCCACCAGAACATGATTGTTTGTTTAAAATCTGGAGCAGATGCAATAGTATGGTCAAATCGTGGATGCTAAATGTTGTTAATGCTGAAATATATGCTATTATTCTATATTACCAGGATGAAGTAGAGATGTGGGATGATCTGTTTAAGAGGTACAAAGTTAGCAATCTTCCACGCAAATATCAGCTAGAACAAGCAGTTATGAGTCTCAAACAAGGCCATCTTAGTCTGTCCACGTATTTTACTCAGAAGAAGACTCTCTGGGAACAATTAGCAAACACCAGAACTAGTTCAGTGAAGCGATGTGACTGTGAGTATGTCAAAGAACTTCTTGATGAAGCTGAAACCAACAAGATTATACAGTTTCTTATGGGATTAAATGTCAACTCTAACAACATCCCTGGACAAATCCTTAACATGAAGCCTAAGCCTAGACCTAGTTTGACTGAGATATATAATATGCTAGATCAAGATGAGAGTCAGAGAATTATTCAAAGCCCTTCTGGTATCACCAATGCTTCAGCATTCTAAACTCAAGTCAATTCGGCAGAGTCTCAGACAATCTTGTTAGCTCAGAGTGGTAACAATCAGAAGGCCAAGTGTTCTCACTGCTTGAAATCAGGTCACACAGTTGACAAATGCTACCGTCTACATGGTTATCCACCTGGACATCGAATGAGAAAGAAAGGTTCAACAAATGGTACACAAGTTGTTGCAGCTAATGTCACTGTATCTGCTGATGCTTCTTCTGATAATGTGAATGAGGATTTGTCTCCGACTCAAATACAGTCACTGATTTCGTTTCTAAGCACTAAACTTCATACTTCTGGTAACACAGCATGCCTTGAGAGTTCTTCTGCTTCGTCTTCTACTTCTGGACCTATTGTCTCACAGGTGACAGGTACCATTCCAACTTTTTCTAGCTCCTGTTACT